>BQNB010149053.1:0-16218 GCA_026074375.1 Tanacetum coccineum | reverse complement strand
TATAGTTCCCCTCATCAAACGTTCAACACGATCCCACATTTCCTTGGCCGTCTTACAAGAATCCACAGAATTGTAAATCTCATTAGGAATAGACAGAAGAATCATATTCGTGAGTTCCATTTCTGCATCATAGTACAATAAGTCATCTCCTTCAAGATCGTCTACATCTTGCAACCTTGGTAATTGTGAACCTGTAGGTGTGATGGTCCTAAACACATAAGGGCCAGCTTCTAGTGCTTTGAGAAGCCACTTCCGGTTTTCCCTCTTGCGATTAAGAAATCGTTTGAATCTACTCGCCCATGGTATGTAACTACCCCTTTCAAGCATGGGTGGCCTAGTCTCAGAACCGGCTTCAGCAAGGGATTGTTGGTATGTTTTGGATGTCGACATGTCTTAAGATTCAAAGATTGGATCTTTTTAGACAAATATGAGTGAGATTTGTGAGATAATATCCAAACTCGGTAACAGTAATCAAATTCGGTAACACGTAATCTGACAACGAATACTCTTCTCGAATAGTACACTGTTAAACTCGGAAATCTTCAAATACTAAACTCGGTAATCTACAAACTACTCAAACTCGGTAACACTATTCACTATAACTCGGTAGGTCTAAATTGATAAAATCTAACAATTATGAATTATTAATAACCACAAATTCGATAAAACCGAATTTTATGATGATTAGATAATCCAAATGTTCTAAAAACTCAAATTCGATAGAACCGAATTTGATTACCGAGTTTTAGTAAATCTCGAGCAATCGATTTTTAACACTTCAAAACTTGATAAAACCGTGAAATGAAAGTGTAAACTGACTTGTAAAGCTTATTACCGATTTTTGACTTAGTAAAATTCCCTATATCACAAATTCGATGTAACCGAATTTGTGAATCTTAACAATTTCGACAATACCGAGTTTAATACTGAATTCCTAATAAACGACTTTTGATAGAACCAAAAGATCTAATATATCTATTACACTGATTTTTCGTACTGAAATTGCTAAATTTACAAGAAAAAATGTTCCTATACGCAAAAAATAACTCTAACTGAGAATGCGAAACTTTACCGAAAAATCAAATTACGCGTCGGAGAATGAAATGAACAGTTCCGAGAGCACAATAACGTCCAATATCTCGAAATCACAGCCAAATTCAATCTCGAAACCTCAATAGTACTTACCGAATTCGGAAACCACCAATTCTTGATTCTCGGTCGATCACAAACACGCACAAATCGAACACTCTACTTCTCTAATGGCGATTGATACCACCTGTTAGGTCACATGAATCTTGAATCAATCATATCTACATGCAAGCTTAGAGAGAAATGGAGAGAAAATGGAGGGAAAATTCAAATCTTATTTAGGAGGGAAAATGAAAGTTGTTTACAAGAGCATCACCCTCTAATGAAGATTAGAGGGCTATTTATAGGCAAAGGGAGGGAGACTTCCCTTCCTTATTTTTCTAATTTTATAATACTAGTCCCTAGACTTTTGATTTCAAGTTATTATACAAGTCATCCAAGCTGATGGTTTCAATTTCCACCTTGTTCCTCCAGATTAAAGCATGAGTCTTCCATTCAGATGGAAGACTTCTCAAGAGCTTTAGGTTCATATCTTCCTGGTTAATCACTTCTCCTTGGATCTCCAACTGACTGATAAGTTTTTGTAACCTATCAAAGGTTTGATCCATTGTTTCTGAACTTAATGCAGCAAAGTTCTCATATTGTTGTTTGAGAAGTGTCCTCTGAACCTTCTTGGACTCCTTGTTCCCTCCATACCTTTTCTCTATAGCCTCCATTAGCAACTTTGCATCTTGATATGAGTGGAACTTCAGTTGGTCTTTGTTTGGAAGTGCCATCAACAGGGTTGCTCTTGCTTTCATTTCATTTCTTCTATCCTGTTTTTCTTCAGCAGTGGTGGGTTCATACTCCTGTTCAACTGTTCCAACAGTTCTTCTCAGCACTTTGTTCCCATTCTTGATTACTTCCCATAGGGAGTAATCAGTCATAAGAAAATATTGTTCTATCCTCATTAGCCAGAGATCATAGTCTCCTGGGTTGAGGATAGGTAGTCTTGCAGTCAGATTGTTAGTGGTAGTTCCTACCTCCATCTTATCACTGAAAAAATAGATCTTGGATGAATTGGTTGATTCTTCTTATTCAAAGCTTCACAACAAGCTCTGATACCACTTGTTGATCCCAATGAATAGATCTTTAACTCCTTAGCTTGTAAGGTTTAGTACCCTTGGATAAATCCAAAAATACTAAGAATGAAACTTTGATTGAATGATATAAACTATGCGGAATCTAGTTTATATCACTAAGAAGTATTCTCAATGAAACAGTAAAGTATGTTTTGACACAAAGATATAATCAACACAACAAGCTTCAATATATATTAATACGATCACTCTGACTTAGTGATAGGGTTTACAACCTTGAAGCTATGAACTCTATGGAAAACTGAGATGGAAAACTTATATCTTTCTATACCCTAGGATCCCCTTTTATACACCAAGGAGTCCTACAAGGCTTACAATACATTCCTAACTTATCATGATCTTTTCTATAAATAAACGTAATCTCTTAATCAAATAAGTTATACATATCTTTTACAAAAATAACTTAATACTTATATTCATCCTTTAATCCGTCTTTATCCTCTTGACAGCAGTAAGTCTTCTAGCAGTTGTAGTTCAGCAGCAGTTGTATCTTTATAACCAGCAGCACAAACTGAGCATAAGCAGTAGTAAGTACTAGCAGTACTAACTTTATGCTAACAGTTGTAACTTTACTCTAGCAGCACTAAGTTAAACTAACAGTACTAAGTTACACTAGCAGTAGTAACTTTTGTACTAACAGTACTAACCACTTAGCATACTTTCAGTCTTCAACTCTGAGTAGTCTTAACTTCTACTGACAGTATTAACTCAATAATAACAGTACTAAATTATACTAATAGTAGTAACTAGCAGTGGTAACTTTATACTACCAGTACTAACTACTTAGCATAATTTCCATTATGTACCTAACCAGTAGTAAGAATCCTTGAAGTCTTTTAAGTCCCAACAAATTATTACTAAAGGTTCAAATAGGGACGAAAAAGGTTCAAAATAAAAAGGTTCACATATGTAAGTAAGGTAACGATAGACTTGTAATTTCGTGCTCTTTCCAATGGTGTGATCGTGGAATATTAACAACTTCGTTTGAACCTCGATAAACGTACAAACGTCGTCGAAAGTCACTCGAAAATTACCGTTTTTGCTTTGTTTTCAATCATTTGTACCTATAAGACATAAAAACACAATACAAACATATTTTGCAACATATTTACTCATATTTTAGTGTTTTAGTCCGTTTATTAGCATTTTATAGGGTACAAATGATGTATGTTTTAGCACACATCAAATTCCCCCACACTAAGCCATTGTTGGTTCCACGCGCAATGTTTATAAAACACGCCCGGAAATAAATAATTAAAACCCCCTTTACTTATGACCCCTCACAATCAAACAAGAACAGAAAAGGTCAATTAAGAAGGTTCAAAAATCATTTATTTCTAAATCGCCCCCGTTTTAACCACTTATTCATTAATAGATAAAAACTACGATAAAAATTAAATAAAATTATTTAAAAGGCTTTAAGAACGGGAGTTCGTCATCCTTGATTTTTCACAATCCCCAAACTAAGCTTAAAACGAAATCACAGCCAAATATAAGATTAGATGCTAACACTACTCATAAATGCTAATCGTGTAAGTATAAACTTAACTTTTTGCTCCTATTATTCCTAAATCCTTTAAGTATTTTATTATTATTTTTATTGCTAACAAATAAATTAAATTCTTATTCATATAAAGAAAACCTGGTTTAGACCACAATTAGTTTGAAATCATTTCCTAAAAAGACGATATGGAGAGAATAAGGTCCATATTAAGATTCTAATTTTGCATGATTTAGGGGTTATCTTTTTTATTTCATCCGAAACAACTCAACTACGAGTCCAGAGACGGAGGCTTTATTTAGATAACCCCAGAGTCGAAATTTGGCTTTATTATTAACATTATTATTATTGCAACATTATTAAACCTCCCGGTCCTTAATACAACTACCACATCGGTATGCGAGCCGACCATGGTACAGGAGTCTTATTTCGACCAGGGGATCCTTGACCTTTAAGAAGGCTGCAACATCGGTTGTGAGCCGGCAAGATGCAACAAACTTTTATCAGTCTTGGATTATTACTATGTGCCTTATTTAGAAGACTGCCACATCAGTTGTGAGCCGGCAAGAGACAGTAAACTTTTATCAGCCCACACTTTTTTTATTATTATTACCTTCACCCTTTAAACGACTGTCACATCGGTATGCGAGCCGGCCATGATCCAGAAGTTTTATTTCGGCTTCGGTTTATTATTACATTATTGTTATTTTTATTATAGCCAAATTTTAAGTCCTGTGGTCTTTTAACAACTTCCACATCGGTATGTGAGCCGACCATGGTCCAGGAGTCTATTTCCTCACAACACTGACAAAACCTCGATGTGTACCTTACTTTCATCAGAAGGAATCTCTACGAAAGGATCTAAACTAAGAATCGCAAAAACCAAAGTAACTTTATTTATTCAACAATTATATAACATTTATTAAGCTGGTGTGAGCAAAAAGCCACAATTAACCCCTATGAGCTCTAAAAAGATCCAACTACTCCACGCTTAGCATCTAACTTATATTCAACTCTATCATTTTTCATTCTTTGCAAAATTTTAAAGTTAAGCAAACGCTAAGTCTCGAAAGCTAAGGGGGAAACTAGAGTTTAAAACTCAGCCAAGTCAAAAGTTACCTAATTCTACGAGCCTAGTTATTTATATATTTTTATATTTTCATCATATTTTTTTTCATTTATTATATATATATATATATATAAGATCAGGATTGAGGATTCCAAAATAAGCAGAAGATCGAAGACCGGATGATTGGAGGATTGAAAACAAGCACGGGTCTTCACGATCTTAAGGAATCCTGCAAAAACGGAACCACATACCATAGAAAGAAGCACGCCCCCACACTTAGGCTATAAAATCACACACTTATTTATTAAGAAAATAAAAAGAAGAAAAGACACGGGTTGCCTCCCGAGAAGCGCTTGTTTTTGTGCGAGTCTCTAGCTTGACTCTCCCCATATTATCGATATATTAGGGACGAAACATATGGAAGAGCAAATCTCAATCGGTATTTCATTCAAGATGTTTAGATAAACATTGAAGCACATGAAATTTCCACTCCGATGAGATACCATCGGCTCAAGACTAAAAACGGGAATGTCGGGGGTCAAAAATGGTGTCTTCACTCCCGGAGGAGAGAAGCAAAGGAGATTCCACCGGATAGGTAAAATAAGGAAGAAAAATTCGGATAACATATGTGAGGGAAATATAATGGCGATCCTCAAAGGGTAATTTCACATATGTTGGAGAAAAAATTATCTCCTAAATCCCGAGGTCGAAAACTTTATCCTCGGTCATCAAATCATCAATTGGAGCATCGTACAAAATCTTCTTCCATTCATTCTTTTTAGATTCCAAATCAAATAAATAATCATTCTCTTTGATAGGCGGTTCATCGGTGAACCCCTCGAGAATGGAAGCAATGCTTATCTTAGGAGTACACGGATCATGGTGAAGTAGAAACTCAATCTCATCAACGTCGCCACCTGGGTCGAAACAATCATCCTCATTAAAATCGGAAAGAGGTGTGACAAGCAAAGCCGATAAGAGTCCTTACTCTCGATGTTCTCTAACACCTCATCAAAAAGAGGATTTACGTCACTAGAGATATATTCGTCGTCAAATTCGAAAAGAGGGTTCATGTAAATTTTAACATCTTCCGGAAAGTCCTCATCGGATAGTAACTCGTTATCACTAGAGGTTAAATATTTGAACCGAAAGAGGGTTAGAGAAAGTCAGGATTTTTCCTCAAAATGGAGAGAGAATCATCACTCGAAGGTAAAACAAATCCCGGATGAATCCTCAGACTCTCTTGGGATTGGAATAAGGTCCTCAACACTAGACTTTATGAATTCGTCCGAATTCCTTTTCAGGAATAGTGCTAAGTTCCTCATTCCTCATTATGAGAGAGTCCTCGGGTTCTTTAGTTGGTAAGTCGTGTGTGATTGCATTAACCGGAGAAATTTGAGGCGTATTATTCAAAGAAATAATGCTCTCCTTGTGAATAACTTTAAAATTCTTTAAACATGGTGAAATTCGAGTTTGATGTTAGCTGTCGAGCTCTGCATATTCTATACTTCCTGCATTTCCATATTGAGATGTGAAAGAAATTCCCCATGATTAGAGAGTCCTCGGGTTCTTCGGTTGGTAGGTTAGGTGTGATTGCTTTAGGCTTTCTATATATAATAGTATACTCATCATCATCATCATTAAAGTAGAAGGCAGGACGATTCTAACTCGGACTATGAATATACTCTGTCAGCTCCTCACTTATATTTTGCACATCTTGAAGAAGTTTACGCATTAATTCTTGAATATCCTCTAGTTGATATTGCTTGTCTGTAAACGCATGCTTAATTTCAGAAAATCTCTCCCAAGCTACCAATAAAACCTTTGGCATTTCTCCAAAAGAATAACGATTAAACTTTCTCAAAAAGGTTTGAATGTCTTTCATTAAGTCTTCTCTAGCTTGCAACACTTCCTCACTCGTTTCTTGAGGAGGATGATGAATGACGGGCAACTGCGGCGGTTGAAATTGGTCAAAACTGGAAGAATTATAGAAATTTTGATTTATTGGTTGACACTGAAAAGTCGCATGAGGTCCCCCACAGTTATCACAGCAAAAATATTGTTGAGAAAAACTCGGTGAATTTTGTGGATAATAACTATCACTAAAGTTTTGATTGTAGCACAGTTCTTGCTCGTAGACAAGCGATACCCGTGGTGGACAATCAAACCCATAGTGAGAATCGTTCCCACATAACTCACACGAGTATATCTCGTACTAGGACTATGGAGGTTGGTTGAAGAAGTTCGGTGTTTCATTATAAGAATAAGGATTTGGGTTATAGACAAACTCATTTCCGGATCCTATACTGCTACGCGCCCGGACAGTTTTCACAATTAAACGGACCTCCACACCATGAGCAACCAAAATGGTTATACGAAGACATGTCGAAGAATTAAACGGATAAGTGGATAAAGAAGATAAGAATTAAATGAAGTAAGAGGATAAAGGAGAATATTTTTTGAAATTTTTTATAAAGATAATAAAAATAAAAAATATTTTTGGTATTTTTAATATTTATAAAAGAAAAAAAATAAAAAAAGAAGAAAAATATTTTTGGATTTTTATATTTTTTATAAGAACGAAAATAAACTTTCCAAAGAAAGGATCTTCAAGGCTCGAACACAAACAATCTCGTAAAAATCGCTACACCTCTCCCCAGCAGCGGCGCCATTTTGATGTCCGACGTTGTTCACAACGCGTATATCAAATAAAACCCTCAAATATAATATATATATTTATAAAATACATATACGTATACGCAAGCTAAGTATCATACAAATTATTCTTAGGAAAGAATAAAAAGTAATCAACACGGGTATCGTTTTCCTAGGCGAGAGGTGAATGGAAATCTACGTTCACAGTTGGCAAATCGACGTGATTGTCATAGAGGTTTTTGGTTTGGTTTTAAACTATGTTAAACTAAAATTAAACTAACTTTATTCTAAAATTACAAACTAAAGGATAAATAAACTGATTTAAAAAGATTATAAATGACAATATGCTTACCAAAGTGACGTGAAATGTTCTTAATGGTGCGGGGCTTAGGTTTTAAGAATTAAATCTTAAAAAAACAAGTTTCAAGAAATTAAATGAATGTAAAGTAAAATGATTTTAAAATAAATGACCAGTTTTAAATTGCATTAAAAGTAATGGACGGTATGTAAATTGGAAATTCTAATGACTAGTATTTTAAAACCTTTTAAACAGCATTAAATTCCAAATCACTAATTCACCCCCTAGCAAACACAAGTTACATTACTCACTACTCTAAGAAAATTCAATTAACAACATTGCTTTTAATGACAAAATTAAATCTACACTAAGCATGGCAAAAATTAAATACGCAAATATATAATGGAACGATAAAATAAAACTATTCTAAGTATTGAAAAGAGATTAGAAAATAGAACCCGAAATGAAGAACCGTAATGATATAAAACCACCCGATCTTACAAACTTAATAAACAAATAAGCTTATCACTTAAAAAGCTTCTACTTCACTAATTAGCAAATAAAGGTTTCAACTTTATCTACTAATTACTTTCATAAAAACACATAACAGATCAAAACTTTATCTATTTATCAACCTTATAAGACCCTTAAGCTCCGGCCTTAGATGAAGAAGGATGGAATAAGAAATAAGACATGAAAAGTTAAGACAAAATAAGCTAATAAGATGAAAACTTTTTTAGAAAAATAAGCTATTTTGAAAACTAATTTTTGTAAAAATAAAACTAGATTAAATCTATAAAAAACTACTTTTGAAATAAAAACTAGAATAAGCTAAAAGCTTCAAGGGCTTTCGAAGAAAGGATGAAGAATAAAAGCTTATAAATAAGCCACTTCTCAAATAAGCTACAAGTACCCTTCGAAATAAGCCCTAGCTTAATAAGCTATAAGAAAAACTAGTAAAGTTTAGAACTTTATGACTAAATAAGCTAAATAATAAGCTCTCGAAATAAAGGTGCTCAAGACTTAATGAATAAGTCGAGTAGGAGACTCATGACACCCTTTTTAGCATTCGAATCGAGCTTAATCAAACAATAAGCACTTTTGAAAAAAAAAAGATTAAAAGATAAGTATTAGCAAAGCTATTTAGAATTTATTCTAAAGACAATAAGCTAATAAAAAGATGAAAACTTTAGATCTAAATCTACCCGAAACTAAGGTGTTCAATCAAGTGAACTTGGATCGGGTATATTTAAAGATTTAGATCTAAGAAAAATAAGCTAGAATTAAAAAGCAACAAACTTTATGCTAGAAAATAAGCTAAAAATATAAGATCTATTATTTTTGTAGATTAATCACCCAAAACAAGGTGTTTATCAAGTGAACAAGAGACGGGTATATTTAAGGATTAGATCTAAAAACAATAAGCTAGAAAAATAAAGCTAAATTAAGCTCACTCGAAAAGCTCTAAATCATAAAAATAATTAAAATAAGCTGTCTAAAATAAGCTATTAAAACGCTTATTAGATATAAGCTTAAGAGATGGATCCAAAAATAAGCTATAAGCATGAGCTTATTTGGAAATAAGCCAAAAGAAGAGTAAGAGTGGATGTATAAAGCATAAGAAAAGGTAAAAAAAAGTGTCAAATAAAGCTTTATAAAAAAAACCAACCTTAAATTCAACATCTTCATTCATGAAAAATAAGCCCAATACAATAGTTGAGAATAAACTAAAAGCTTTTACACAATAATAAGCTAAAAATGCTAAACTTATTTGCTCCTAAAACTACACTCAACTGCTATGTGAAAAAACTAAGCTAAAACTAACCCTACAAATGAGCTGCTGATGCGTGTGTATATATAGCCCAATTGGGGCTTGAGGGCATTTTCGTCATTTCAGGAGGTTCAGACGCGTCCTAGTGCAAAGGTGGGGGGTATTTTCGTCATTTCGTCCCAAACGCGTTATCATACAGCGTACCTCGTACGCTAGCTGGATCCACCAAAGAGAGCATGCCACGTAGCCTTCTAGAAACCTCGTACCTGCAATCCTATGAACAGTACATCGTACTCCAATCATTAGAATGCCACGTGTCACCACCTGAGTGGTGCCACGTAGCCTGCTAGCCGTCACCGGAGCCACCACCGGTCAACGGTGGTCAACGGCGGCAGTCAACGGTGGCCAACGAATGGTCAAAACACCGGCGGACCACCGATCGGTACCCACCGCCGGACCACCGGTCAAACCACCGGTCAACGGTGGTTGACCGCCAGTCAACCGGTGGGTCATGGTCGGGTCTGGATCGGGTCTTGGGCCGGGTCAGGTCGGGTCTTGGGCCGGGTCAGGTCGGGTCTTGGGCCGGGTCGGGTCGTGAGGGGGATAAACCCCTCTGCAGGAATCGAACACATGACCTTGAGATTATGAAACTATGCACACAACCTTACCGCTGTGCTAATGCATAGTTTCCCGTATTATATATGCAGTATTAATATATTATGGGTTTAAATGGCTTGGTCGATTCATTACTATAAATGGTTCAATAATGGCGAAAAAAGTTCCAAATAAAAAGGTTCAAATATGAAAGGCCGGTACCATTGGACTCGTAATTTCGTGCTCTTTCCAATGGTGTGATCGAGGAAAATTAACGACTTCGTTTGAGCCTCGATAAACGTAAAAAACGTCGTCGAAAGTCACCCGAAAATTATCGTTCTTGCTTTGTTTTCAATCCTTTGTACCTGTAAGGCATAAAAAAAACACATATCAAACATATGTTACAAAATATTTTATCCATATTTTAGTGTTTTTAGTCGTTTATTCGCATTTTATGGGATACAAATGATGTGTGTATTTTAGCAATTATCAATGTGTAAAATAGCACATACACCTCGTTCACCAAAGTAAATCATTCACCACTTTCTCATCAAGACAGACACATTTTGGAGTAAACAAAATTAGGATGGCACTCTCCAGGGACTACTGATTAATACTTAAGATTTGTTTCTGCAAAGTAAATCAACTCAGATTATGGAGCCTACTCTTCCTGAATGTTTGACTGTCCAAGGAAATGAAGGAAAGTAAAGCTTACAAGTTTATCTTGGCTGATGCTATAGGTGTTGTTCTCCCAAGATTGCTCAAAAAATTCAAGAAAGCCTCTCCATCTAGCAGGGCTCAATGGTCTAGGTCCCTATAGAGAAGAACCTGTTAGAAGGTGCAAAACGAGTTAAACGACCTGCCAGAATCTACAACAATCAGCAGCAGGATCATCATCAGTGAGCTCATGTGAAACAAAGTCTAAAAGAAGAAAAGGAAAGGTGGATGTTGCTCATGGATAAGGAATTGAGTTGTTATTCTGTGTAGCTTTGACTGAAGAAGTCAGTATGAAAGAAGTAAGAACTATCTGAAGTAGCTTTGGCTAAAAAAGCTCAGTTGAAAGAAGTAAGGAAAAAGAGCTTAAGGGACTTTCACAAGATACATCCTAGTGGTTCTGGTACAGTTGCCGAAAAACCTCCAAGTGTTGAAAAGATCACTCCTACCATCACAAGCGAAGGAACTAGTGATAAACTAGGGGTTCTCGATGTGACAGAAGATGACTCTACTAAGAGTGAATATGAGTCTTGGGGTAATGATGAAGACGACAACAACAACAGACAAGAGGCAAGTGATGAAAGCAGTGAACAGGAGAATGAAAGTAAAGAGTAAGAATCTGATTCAAAGCAAGATGAAGAATCCGATGATGATAATCAAGAAGAGGAGGAAGTTGATCAAGAAAATGAATCTGAAGATGATGAGATTGAAAGTGATAAAGATAAGGGAATGGATGATACTACTGACCAATTTGATGATGATGTAGACGCAAGACCAAAAGAACCCACTCTGATAAAGAGGCTGTTCAAGGAGAGGGTGCTGATGCTGAAATGATTGACGCTCAACAAGGGAATGAAAATTTAGAGACTACTCAAGAATAAGTTGTTTAAGATGCTCATGTGACAATTTCTACTGTTACGAAGAAGACTGAAGTTCTTGCGACTAGTTCTTCTCGTTCATCCGACTTGGAATTAAAATTCCTAATTTTTTTAGATATTCCTCATACTGATGGATAAATTATTTCTCCACTAGATGTTCATGTCCACCATGAAGTCCCGAGAACTTAGGCACCCACTCTTCTTACAATACCGGTTTCTGATATCACTAAATCATTACTTATACTCACAAACATTCCTCAATCATCACAAACCTTCACTCTTCTACCAATACTAACAACACCCACTCCACTGTCGACAATTGAAACTATAAATCCTCTATCAACACTTCTTGACTTTGCATCAGTCTTTTGATTCAACGATAGAATAACAACATTGAAAAAAGAAGTTGCTGAAATTAAAAAGGACCCTCTACACACTTAAGTGACATCTTTAGTTGATGAACATCTAGACATAAGGTTGGCAGAAACCAGAGAAGAATTCATGAACTTCCTTTCAGAGTCTCTCACGGCAAGAATCAAAGAGCAAGTAAAAAATCAGCTGCCTCAGATTCTACCCAAGGAAGTGTCTAACTTTGCTCCATGATATGTGAGAAATCACATATCCTTTCTATACCAAAAATAGCCTATAAATGAACAAATTGTATAAATTATGCTTGTATATTGCTTGTTTTGTCATTTGTGATGTATAGGTACGGATAATGCAAAAAAATCACAAGAAAACGGTCAAAACCGGACAAACACAGACACGGGAACGGATAGAGTGCACAAGAGCCAGAAGTTTCTAGCAAAGGGCCATCAAAAGTCAACCCTTGGTCAACCATTGGTCAACTCACAAAAGACAAAATCCTCAAAATACCCAAAATGCCCTTATTGTTAGATTTAAATATGCCTTTGAACTTTAACTATTCAATTTTAAGTCTTTAAGCTATGTATATACGGGAAACCTGAGAGTTTTTGAAACCTAAGGTCCGTGAGTCCCGATACTAGTCTCTATGGGGTGTCAAAAGCCTGGTCACTTAGCCGCAAGGTTGGGATGTGCCGAGACGAAAGTCGCTACATGGGATGATCTCGCCTTCAAACTCATTATTCTCGGGTGGAACATGAAGCATAGTATTTTGCAAAACGTTGATCCATGGTTAAAATTCAAAATAGCACATTCGCCTAAGATATAATAATTGTCGGGAGTGAAAAGTTCACAAATTACAAATATGAGTAGTGTTAGCATCTTTACTGATATTTAACTGTGATTTCATTTTAAGCTTGGTTTGGATATGTGAAAAGTCAAGGACGATGACTTTATCCTTTTTGGGGCATTCTCATATCGAAATGCATCTTGTTCTATGATCCTTAACACGGTTATGAAATGGACGAAAGTCAAATATTTTTTTTAAGTTAACATCATATAAAAAATGGAAAAAGTCTTGAAAAATGGGGAATATGGGTGTGTTTAAAGCTTTATGATTTCTTAAACTCTACCCATAAAAGTCTGTGTACTTTTTAAAGATTTAGTTTGCGGAATTTTTTAGGTATTTGGTTTTTTGAGCATACTAATCATTACGTTGAGGACACGTTAATCAATTAGTTTGGGGAATTTAGATATGTGAGAAAATTCAATATCCTGTTAATCCAAAATTGGCCCTAAAAATGAACAATTGTGCAAAATATGCTTGTATATTTGCTTGGTTCTGTCATTTTTGTGATGTGTAGGTAGGATAATGCAAAATATCTACAAGAAAACGGTCAAAAACCGGACAAGCAACGAACACCGGGGAACGGATCTAGAGTGCACTGAGCCAAGAAGTTTCTAGCAAAAGGTCTTCAAAAGTCAAACCCTTGCGTCAACTAATGGGTAACTCACAAAGGATAAACCTTAAAAAATTCCAAAAGAGCCCTTAATGTTTAAACAATTTCACCCATATAGTCCTAAACCATAACACCGTTATCTCATTTTATAAAAGAGATAACGGTCTTATCTCTGTATAATTATTAAAAACCATTAAACCAAACTGTGGCCCAATTACTCTTATAACCGAGGCCCAAGTCAAAAACCCAAACCCCTGGGTCAAAACTAAGCAATAAAAAGAATAAGGCGCAGGAATGGGTTTTACTATTTACCCTTCTTCCACCGTTTTTACCCTGCACCAATTTCAACTCAATTAAAAATGAAATTAACTATTTAGAAAGCATCCTTTACATGGCTCAAGAGATGCTTAGTACCCAAGCCCGGCTCAGCCTAACTTAAACGTCACCCAAATCCTTTGTTTGGACTCACTCTGACCACATGGGATAGCACTGCACATCAAAACAACACACCAAATGGGAAATTTACACTGAAATCAATTGCAAAAGAAGAACAAAGCCTATGACACACGGAATGCACGCTGGCCATCCGCTGTGCCACACTTATTGATCAATAACGACTAGAATGGGATTTAATGATTGCAAGAAAGAATTGGTGTATGAGATTAAAGAATCAAGTGGAGCATTTGAGACCTGGACAGCTTCTTCTCAAGCCTATAAATAAATGGGGCCACCCTCACTCACAAAAAGACTATCTTATATTTATCTTTTTAGTTGTAAATTTTAGCAACATAATGTAGCTTTTGAATTTAGCAATTGTAATTTTTAAATTTAATGTTTTCTGTCATTGTAATCTTTTTTTCAAAGTTGTAATCTGTAGTTTTCTATTAATAAAAGTTAAAGTTTACATCTTAATTCAAGTGTCTTTTTCATATTTTACCTTTATGCAAAATGTTTAAATTATGCTCTCTTTTGTTCACTTATGATTAAATAAGCTCTAAATTGCTCAATAAGTAGCTGTTTACTCAGTAAAGCCATCAAAGCTTTACTGAGCTTTACTCAAACAAATTCACCCCCTAAATTTACCTAAGCTTTGGAAAAGGATGATAAGCCAATTGTGGATGGGCTTATGGACTTACTGGCTTGTTTATAACAAGCCAGAGCTTGTTGATTAGCTCTTACAACCTTATTATCCCCTGTTTGTGCGCAAAGGGGATTGAAGTTTAAGGTACATTTCATTTCTCTCTTTTTTTGCTTATATTATGCTTATTGTTTGTCTGCTTATTTTACTGCTTAATATTAGCTTATTACTGATGTTATTAGCTTAATGTTGCTTATCACTATTGTTTAATGTTTTTGTGCTTAGTTTGTAGTTTATATTCATTTTAATAGCTTTTGATATAAACATTTAAAAAAACCTAACATTACTAGCATAGTGTCTTAAGCTTATATTCTGGTTATTTGATTGCTTATATTTGTTCATTAAGTTTGTTATAAGCTATTTTAACATCTGATCTTTGAAGATTTTCTAGCTTAATAGCTTTTATTCAAGTTTAAAAGTTAATAAAACTGTTTTTAAAGAGGTGTTGGGTTTAATCCTGTTTAATGGGTGGGAAATGGGTTTGTTGTTAAAACTTAACGTTATACTTTTAAGTCAGTTTATATTAGTTAAAAGTAGTCATAATAAGTCCGTCAAAAAAGTCATTTTGTTTAAGTTTTTAAGTGAAAAATATCAAAATCATTGGTTATATAAAGATTTGTTTGAATCTGAGAACATATAGCTTATTATACAAGCTTATTTTATTAGACTTGTGATTTTTGTGAGATTTTGATGTTTATGTGTTTGTTTGAGTGCTAAAACAAAGTCCATAAGACCTGCATTTGTTGACTTGTGTTTTGCCATTCCTGTCAAAAATTTTGCAAAGTGTTGAAAAGAAAAAAAAGAAACTGCTTTTTGATATGATCATTGTGGCTTATTCTTGATTTCAAAATGTTTTTCTATTGTTGATACTTGTTCTTTGAGGTTAAATCTCAATCTGTTTGTTGGTTAAAAGTTCATAAGGATCTGACTGTGTGCTTATTTTTAAGCTCAAAATTGGTAGTTTGCAAAGATTGAAAATTTTGCTAAGTGTTGTATCTGTGTGAAATAGCTTTTTCATCAAGCTTTTTCTTGGCTTATAAGTTTTTCAAACTGTTTTCTGATTGAGGATTTAAGTAGCTTTTTGGATAAGCTGTAAGGGCTTATAAGTTGTTTGGCTATAAGGATCCATCTTTAAGCTTATTTTTAAGCTCAAAATTGCCTTTTGTGCTGTTTGGTATGCCTGTTTTTAGCCATTTTGCTCTTTTGCTTATTTGCTTATTGTTTCTGCTTAAGTTAGGCTTAGAGTTGCTTATTAAGTTAGTTTAAGTTCATGTTAGCTTATTTCTTTTAAGGTAGAACTTATTTGAGCTTATTTGCATCTTAGTTTAAAAATCGTAAGTATTTAAGCACTTTTAGCAATATGTCTTTCTAGTTTTATATAGTTGCTTATTTTTGATCATTCATGCTTATTAGGGGTAGTTAGATATCTGTTTAGCTTATTTGTCATTCTCATTAGCTTATTAGTGTTTAAAATAGTTTAACAGTTAGAATTTTCAAGCACTTAAGTTAGTTTAGCATTCTGTCTTTGTTTGCTTATTTCGTGCTTATT
>BQNB010149052.1:0-16218 GCA_026074375.1 Tanacetum coccineum | reverse complement strand
AAGTAATTAGTTAACCCTTCCACCCCAAATTCACCCACAGTCACCACCTAAATGTATCATATCTATTTTCGTTTCCATTATATGTTATCTTATACCTACACCCCACAACCCTTTATAAAGACCTCTTAGATAGTAATGAATAATACTTGCACCGAGCGGTGGAGGTTTGATCCTTTATGTAACACCCCCATTTTCATATATCTCAGCGGAAGGGTCCTTTGGGGTGCTACGTATTAATACAATAACTCAAGCCTAGAAAACGACTCGAAAAGAGACGTTTTAAAATACATTCATTCGAATAAAAGTTTACATCATAGGTCCCAAACTATTCATAATTCATACAATATTTTTGAAATGCATTCTTCGAATGATTTTCTTGAAAAGGGCCTTCAAAATATATGTTTCATTAATATCTCCAAATATCTCCATAACCGAATTACCTTCAAGGACCTGAGATAAAACATGCTAAAACGTCAACAATAATATTGAGTAAATCCATAAAGTTTATATATAAAAATCATAAAAATATGTTGGGGTTCCCAACATATAATCTCCGAACACAAGTATCATTTCTCAATAGTCATCATGATATAACGATGGGGATCAGACAACGTTAAAGGGGGGATTATTATAAGCCTCATGAATCGAACGTTACCATATCATTATGTTGGGGTTCCCAACAAGGTATGCCCACTATACACCCTCGCTATGAGTGCATATTATTCTCTATACAACGCATCCGTTGTGTCATATTCCCGACACTTGACGATAGCCAGTCATCACGGATTGGAGGTGGCAGCCTCCAAATAGTACTATTCCATGTATAAGCGTATGCCATCTACCGGCAATTAACAATTCATGATTTCCGTGGGTCTTTTATCTAGCGAGTTAATCTAACTTATAATAATCAAGGCTACTAGCATACAATCTCCCTTGTGTTCTATTTAAAAACAAGCATGTTATCTCCCTCGCGGGTTTATAAAACAATTAAAGTGTAAAAATGCGAGGCTATGAACTCACTTAGTGATGTCGGACGAGAATATCGATGAATAAAAACTTCGGATGTAGGCGCGTCAATCAACCAAGACCTATACAAATTGTAACGGGTCTTAGGTTTCTAGTCGATAAGATTTAATGAAAACTCATAAATTAAATAAGTATATGTATACAAATTGTAACGGGTCTTAGGTTTCTAGTCGATAGGGTTACTTTTATACTTATTTTAAGTATACATATACTTATGATCAAATCACTACGCAAAGGTCAAGTTGCAAATTCGGACTGAAAACTCACTTTCACCATTTTTGATGTCATTTACAAACTATAATGAATTGGTTGATCATCCAATTGGTTCAGAACCTACATGATTTTATCTAGGTCTCATAGTTTTAGCTTTTTAACCAACTCAGTACGTAAGTATGACTTTTTGTGTCATCTGTATAGCAAGGTCAGAACTGACGTCTTTTGGTAAAATGGTCATAACTCATTCAATTTTTACTTTCTATTGAGTATCCAATTATCCATATGTTCATAACTAAATTCTATACAACCTAGGTAAATCATAATAACCATTAAGCCAACCCAAAAATCCAGAACTTGCTGTTAACAACAGCCCATAATTTTTAGTAATTTCTAGCTAGTTTCAATAGTCAATTAAGCCATTTTTTACCCTAGATCTATGCATGCATGAACTAGTTCACCTCTTGATCATCATATATCATACATATACATATAAATTTAGAAATCAAGAAAAACATATCAAGAACTCATTAAATTTTTACCACAAAAAGTGTAGAAAGATCACAATGATCAAACCAAGAACAAGGATTGATGGAAGCTTTAACTCTAATCTTGATCTTCACCCCAAAAACTCTTGACCGCCATTTTTCTTCACCAAATTAGTTTATAAAAATGGTTTATAATCTCAGCCCCTATCTTGATTAAAACCTTCTTGAAAATCTCTTTAAATCACCTCCAAAATATAGGGATTACACTAGGTAGTCATATTCACTAGTGTCCATCCTTGTTTGATCTTCAAATTTTTGTAGAATGTTGTTTTTGGTGCTATGTGTGGCGTCAAGGGTGATAGCAAATTTACCAAGTGTCCACAAAAGGATTTCTACAACCATGTACGCAAATCCAACCTCAAACCTGTAAAAATTATAAACCTACAGTTCTGTACAGCCGCATAAAATTGTATGATTATTTTAACTTGTTTTTAAATGGCTATTTTTTAGCTAGATTTTAACCTAGATCCATACACCACAATGCCCATTTAATTCTTGATCATCATACATCATGCATGTACATATACAATTGAAAATCAAAAGAGAACATAAACAAAACTCATGAGATTTTACCACAAGAAATATGAAGAAAATGATCAAATGATCAAAACAATAACAAAGCTTCAATCTTCAACTTGATCTTCACCCAAAATAATTTTTGACCATCATTTTCTTTACCCAATAGACCTTATAATAACTTGTATAATCTCAGCCCTAACTTGTGTATAACCTTCTTGAATACTCCTTTAAATCACCTCCAAAATGCAAGGATTACACTAGGTATTCATGTTTACTAGTGTGCTTATTATTTGATCTTCAAAATTTTTATGGATTGGTGTTGTTGTGAGCTATATGTGGCGTCAATATGGAGAGGGAGAGAGAGCAAATCAGATTTTTGAGTGTATAATATGAGTTGTGTGTGTGTTTGATGGTCAAATTTAGGTTTATGTATGCATAGGAAAGAAATGCCAAGTGTTAAGTAACAACTTAACAAAGCTTACCAAAGGGACACCTCCCCCTTTGGTTTTTCCACCCCAATGGGGTGATAGTTTAGTGGGGTGAGTTGTATAACTTGCCCCATAATTTTGTAAATACGGGTATTAACAAAGTCCGATACTTAAAAAGGTATGATTTGTAGTCGTTTTTCGTAAAAAGTAAAAAATAGTACGAGACACGAAAAATAAAAACGAATGTAATAAAATTATTTCTATGGCATTTTGAAAATATAAGCGTCGATGCTTAACGTAGAATTCGCCGGTTCTTTGTAAACGTCGCGTAAATTACAAATGTAAGCCCTAATTCTCCCGGTTAGTCGTGAGTTCATATCTCATCTTAAAATTTTTAAAATATATTTAATACTCGAGAATAAAATAACGACCTAAAATTGACGAATTGTCACACGTAATGATGTGTGACTTCGAGTCTAGCTACAAGGCTCATAAATAAAGAAAAGTGCTTCTTGGGAGGCAACCCAATATTTATCTATATCGCATATTAGGAGTGTCTTGTGTTTTAATTCTTTTCATTTATTCTTTTATGTTTGAATTCATCATTTATGTAATCGTGCTTTGTTTTGTCTTTTACCTCGTCTTAATTTCAATCAAAGGTATTTTGCAACAAAATAAGTGTAGGGGAAATATCCGGTTTTTAAAAACCAATTCAAACATATTAAATAAATTGTTTAGATTAATTCGCGTCAATTTCGAGTCATATGATTGTATTGACTAATCTCATGTTTCATGCAGTAATTCATACAGGAAATAACTTATATAATCGCGTGCAGGAAGTTTTTCAAAGAAAACAAAAAGAAAATTTTGCTCAGAGGCAGGAGACGGCATCAGGATATATCCTGACAGCGTCGTCAGCCCAGCTACAGGAAAATTTAAAATTTTTTCAAGTATTTTCAAAAAATAATTTGCACAACATTTAAAATTTGTAATTCTTTTATAAACCTGCATAAACCTATGATTACATCATTACTCTCATCCTATCTTTACTGCTTGCATAGAGTCAAAACCCTAAACTCTCGTTGTATATATCTAGCCCGTCGATTTTATGCTTGGTGGAGTAGTCTTTATCTTTGATTACAGGTTTAATTTAATGAGAAGAAGCTTGAAAGTTCTTAGGAAGTTTCATTGGATGATTCTTGGACGATGATTTAACCAGTTATCGCATTTTCTTCTCCATTATTAAGCAAACCAGGGGAGTACTAGGTTCTTTTACTTGTTTCCTTTTCCCTTTAATTCGTTCATACGGGTACTTCTATAGAACATTGGGGACAATGTTCAACTTAAGTGTAGGGGGAAATAAGCCTTAGAAACTATTCCTTCATTTGCCATTTGCTTGTTCCTTAAATCGATGGGTAATGTATCAAAACATAGCATAAACGGTAATTTTGACCAAAATTTAAAATAAAATTATGACACATACCGATGAAAACTAAGTATTAATAGCGTCTCATGGATAGGAATGTATATGACTAGCACAAAAACCCTCAGAATTCCACCCCAAAAATGTGAGGTTTGCCTTTAGATCTATAGGAATTCATGTATCTATTTTTTATACCCAAGATAGTGTGCTAGATATACTTTATGTGCTTTTAATTACGAGGTCTAGAAGGTTGTGTTGTAGAATATGTTTAAAGAGTAGGTAAAATGACCTCTCATATTGTTATTGTCTAGGTAGAAAAGCCTATTTGCTTGGAGACAAGCAAATCCCAAGTGTAGGGGTATTTGATGAGGTGTCATTTTATACACTTTTTCAGGGTCATTTAACCTCGTAAATCGTACATTTATGCCCAAAATAGGTACTTAATCGTTCCTTTTCAGGTATTTCTCATTTGGAGAAGAAACGGCCAAGACTACGGACCTACACCAACATTGATCAAGAATTCTCTATAGTGGCTAAAGACGGCGTCACAGATATAACGTGACGTTGTCACCACGAAGATCAAGACGGCGTCACATGATTCCACGACGGCGTCAGAGCATACGACCTAGCCTATTATCTAGAATATTCTCTTTCATGACGGCGTCATGATTAAAACGCGTTGCCGTCACATTATTTTTCCTATATATACAAACCCGAATTTAGGGGTTTGAGTGGGTAACTTTAGAATAAAAAGAGGGTACAAACCCTAGTTTGTTTAGCAGTTGTAGGAGACAATTTTAGGGCCTAAAACCCTATTGTACCTCTTCTAATTCAGGTTTTAATCAAGTAAGGTTTACTTAATCATTCAATATGTCTATGTATTGTTTGATTTATTGTTTTTGCTTTATCTTTAACATGCTTGGCTAAACCTCCTATTGTGTTTATTTATGATTGTATGAAACCTGGAATGTAGATCTTAGTGGTGTTTCTTCTTGTGATGGATGTGCACATTAGGTCTTAGAAAACCAGCTTTTGTCTGCATCGCTATTAATATGTCTAGGGAAACGTAATTGTGTAGAGAGGATACCATCGGGTAATGTTGGGATTCTTGATTTGATGAGACAAAGTGAATAAAAGAATGAAACAAAAGGACTTAAATGTAAAGGTGAAATTCTTCAAAAGATAGAAGATTTTGAAGATTTTAAAAGATCTCCTTATTTAGATAGAAGATATAGAAGATAATATTAAAAGTTAGGAAGATATTATTTGTTCTTATCCTTTGTAAACCTAGATATCTCTAATATATAAAGAGATATCATGCGTGCAGTTTTAGGCATTCAGAAAAATGTGTGTGTGTACACTGGATCAATGTAGACGTCTAGTTTGTGTGGTGTAGCCTCAATGTAATTAAGGTTTCCTTAATCCATGTTACAGGTGGTAATCGATCTATACTGATCATATAGATTTGAGGCTTGGTGGAAACGTTTGGTAATAAAACCTTATTCAAATAACATTGATGTTCTTTATTTAATTCCGCTGTGCATATTGTTATCATTGTTATTGGTATCAGAGCCTCGTGGCTCTTGATCTAGGATCTACAAGGTGTTTTATGATCGAATTTATGAAGTGAAGAAGGTAGAAGTTTTTTGTTTTTAATGATTAGTAGGTTTGAAGAAGATTAGGGTTTTTTGCAAACCCTAATTCAATAAAAACAAAAAGTTTTCATGATGGCGGTTCATTAATCCTTGAAGGACGAAGGTTATGAAGAACACGGCTGGAAACCCTAATATTTTTGTGGTTGGTTCGTACCTGCAAGGAAGGATTAGTGATAGCTTAGTAACAGAAAAAGTGTCGCTAAAAAGCGTCGTCTGGATACTTTAAGAAAGGTATGATGCATTATTGGTATGATCATGATTGGTTGTTACATGTGATGTGTTATTGGTTTTCAAGGTCTGTTGGTGTTCGAGTTATAATAGCAGGTTTTATGATTGGATCGGTTATGGTATGTTAAAACCCTTCACATAAATGTTTTGTATAAATTGGATTGGTTAGTGGTGTGGTTATGGTTCACAAAGATCGACATGGTTGAAGGTATTGTAGTTACAACAGTGGTAAACGATTAATGTTTTTGTTTACAGCAGTTACTACTGCTAAGGCAGTTAGTTACTACTGCTTGAACTTCTATGAATACTGTTGTTTGTTGTTTTTACTAATGCTTGTTGGACTTTAACCAACGTTAGTGCTGTTAGTGACGTTTAGTGCTGCTTAGGCTCGAATACATGAATGATACTACCGCCAGCTTATTCGTTAATGTTGCTTATGTTGGATATTTCTACCCGAACACAACTTAATGTTGCTAACATATTCAGTTAATGCTGCTAGAAGTGTTACTGCTGCTATATTCGTAAGTTAATGATGTTAGTTTTGAAAGTAGTCAGTTAATACTATTTTGTTCTTAAAAAGTTAATATTGCTGGTTCTTGATAAAATTGTTGGTTCGAGTATATGTTTTGGGAAAAGAACAGTAGTAACCAGAGTTAATACTATTATCATTAGTTACTACTACTCTTGTATTGAAAGTTTACACTTAGTACTGCCAGTTTAAACATTAATGATGCCCGTACATATTAATACTGCTAGTGTTATAAGCAATTGGTTAATACTGCTTGGGATTAAATGGTTTATGCTGCTAGCTCTATTCGTTATCGGGTAACACACACATGGTTTAGATCTCGAATTGAACAGGATTCTTCGTTTAAAGGGAATCTAATAGATTGATTTGGTTTAAATGTTCTTAAACGTTTAAAAGGCTCATATTCTCTTGGATTAATTGGTTACGAATAAGTTTGTTTATTGCCTATTTGAAGTTGAAGTGGATTTTCAAAGGTTTGTGTTCTTATCATATCTCAAATGGCTTACAACATTTGTAGGTAACTTGTTCGTGCTTAGAAACGATGTGATGAAGACTTGTCAAAATCTAGCAAAGGTGTGTGATTTCTCTTATGGTGCTCAATGCGTACATTTGCTATCACTTGTTATGTGTCTCATAGAAGATGAGGATTTTTGCCAAGAGGTTGCAATCTACTTATATTTCACATATTTATTTATAAGTTTGGAGTCACGTGGATAGTACAAGATATAAGACACAAGTTTGGGTTATTCTACTTCAGTATCAAGTTCGTTATACTTAGTTTTCTTCATCAATAATCATTACATAGAGCCTACAGAATTGAAGATTCAAGAAATGGTTAACATATGGGTTTTAGGGGAAGCTTATTGTTAAAATGTTTAACCATTTACATGCGTCATTGAGGTGAAGGTTTTTACTGCTGCTAGTCATTATTACTACTGCTAGTGTGAGTTTCTACTACTCAAGTTCATTTTTTTCTTATTGTGCTTAATGGTGGGTAATTTGAGGAGTTATAAGTCTTGGATTAGAAGTGTGATATTGGTTTGTAGTGGTCAAGATCAAAGTTGCTTATATTCATATTTCCCCTATTGGATTATGACAAAAAGGGGAAGAAACAATAAGCTATGTATGATCTCTATAAACAATTTCAAAGTGTATGAACCAGAAGTCAAAGGGACATCAAGCTCAAGTACAAGCACACAAAACATGGCTTTTGTGTCCTCTAACAACTCTGGCAGCACTAATGAAGCAGTTAATACTACTCATGGAGTTTCTACTGCCAGCATTCAGCTAATTGCTAATAATCAATAAATGTGATAATTGAGTGTGTGGGATTGTGCATTCTTTGCTAGTCAAACAAGTAGTACCTCAACTTGGCAATGAGGACTTACAACAATCCATCCAGATGACTGGAAGAGATGATTTGAGTTAGCAAATGGCCATGGTGACTATGAGGGAAAGATAGGTTAACTGAAGAACACTGGAAGGAGGTGGACTATTATATTGGTATGACGACCATTGGGTTTGTTAAGTCCAAGGTGGTGTGCTACAACTGCCACAAGAGGGACATTTTACCAAGGAGAGTGCAGAGTTCCAAGAAACAAGAAACACAGGAACAGGGAGCTTAAGAAGAACGTAGCAGTAGAGAACAACTACTTCTAATGGCTGATCTCATGTAGATGGTCTTGGTGGTTATGCTGGAAGTGATCATGCAAAGAGGAAGGACACAATAAATTATGCAACTCAATGGCACTACTATCTTCACGATCTAATGTTGAGGTATCTAATGATTCTACGTGCTCAAAATATTGTCTTGAAATGTTGAACGTACTTTAAATCTCAATATTGTACAACTTTGAAAAGATTTGAGAAATCTGGAGTTATGGACTGTAGCTTATAAGAATAGGTTACAGTCTGTAGAAGAAAAGGACTCTGAATTTATAAAAAGAATTTAAGTGTGTTTGTTAAGAACACATGATTAACGGCTTATAATCGGGATATTCAAGTAGGAGAGATAACTATTGGGGAGGAGCTTTAGGAAGAAGCTAGAAATAGTTCAAAAAGGAAACAAAGATGGCATTCAATTAATGTAGACAAAATTTGTAAATGCATCTAAAAGCTTAAACAGATTATAGAGAGTCATTGCTAGACAATTGCATGGAACTGGTTTAGGCTATAATGCAGTTCTACTCCCTTAACAAGAAATTTACATGCCTCCAAAACTGACTTGTCTCATTATGGTTTTTGAAGTGTTTACAAATGAGCCTGTAGTTATTAAGCATGTAGTTGAGAACAGTGAAGCTAAGGCTAGTGAAGCAAAGCCTAAAGCAGTTTAGGAAGAATAATGGTTCTCCATTTATTGAGGATTGAGTGTTAGATAGTGAGGAAGAAAATGTATCTCAAACTAAGATTAAAAAGAAAACAGCTAAGCCTAGTTTTTGTTAAGATAAAGTTTGTTAAAGCTAAACAAACAAACAAAATTGATAGGAAAACTGCTAAACAAGTTGAGCATAATAGGAAAAAACACTTTACATTACTAGATGGCAAATCATAAGAACCAGAAATAATATGATGTCTCGGAGACTAGGAAGTAAGTTTGAGATGTTTAACAAAGCTTGTTATGTGTGTGGAAGTTTTGATCACTTGTAGGTTGATTGTAATTATCAAAGGCTGGTAAAACCTGTTTGGAACAATGCTAAAAGGGTGAATACTCATATTTGCCAAAAAGACTTACCATGCCCTAAAATGAACTGGTTTCAAGAGCAGTACTAATGAAGTCTGGCTTAGTATCTATTAATACTGCTAGACAAAATATTTCTAAAACAGCAGTATCAGTTAATACTGCTAGACAAGTTAATACTGCTCACTCAAAAACAACAGTGAATGCTGCTAGAACAATGTCATATCTTTCTAAAACAGCACATTCAACTGTTAAGAGGCCCATAACATTTAAAAACAGTAATTTTAATCAGAGGGTTAATACTGTTAAGGATAAAAATGTTAATACTGTTAGGCCAAAAGCAGTAGTTAATGCTGCTAGGCCAAAAGCAGTAGTTAATGTTGTTCAGGGAAATAATGTTAATGTTGTTAAGGCCTCAGCTTGTTGGGTTTGGAAACCAAAGACTAAAGTTTTAGACCATGTTTCTAAACACAACAGTGCATCAATCACCCTAAAGAAGTTTGATTATGTTGATGCACAAGGCAGATCCAAGTCAGTAATGGCTTGGGTCCCCAAAAGAAACTGATTTTCTTATCCAATGTGTAGGGCAATCCACAAATGGATTTACAGGATAAAGGAGTGATTGATAGTGGATGCTCAAGGCACATGACAGGGAACATGTCCTATCTTACAGACTATGAAGAAATAGATGGAGGATATGTTGCTTTTGGAGGGAACCCCAAAGGAGGGAAAATCACAAGAAAATGTACCATTAAAACTGGTAATCTAGATTTTGAAAATGTGTATTTTGTGAGAGAGTTAAAGTTTAATCTCTTTAGTGTCTCACAAATGTGTGATAAAAAGAATAGTGTTCTTTTTAATGACAATGAATATATTGTTTTATCTCCAAACTTTAAGTTAATTGATGAAAGTCAAGTTTTACTTAGAGTTCCTAGAAAGAACAATATGTATAGTGTTGATTTAAAGAACATAGTTCCTAAAAGAGGTTTAGCTTGCCTTTTTTCGAAAGCCACATCTGATGAATCTAAACTTTGGCATAGAAGGCTAGGTCACTTAAATTTTAAAACCATGAATAAATTGGTTAAGGGAAATCTTGTAAGAGGTTTACCTTCCAAACTTTTTGAAAATGATCAAACCTGTGTTGCTTGTCAAAAGGGAAAGCAGAGAGCCTCTTGTAAGTCCAAAACAGAGAACTCAATCAGTCTTCCTTTACATTTGTTGCAAAACGAACCAAAAAGACAAAAAAACAAACACAAGAACTAAGCAAATCACTCTATGGCTCTTGATACCAATTGTAGAATACAAGTAATCTTTGATATATGAACCAAGAACTAAAGAGAGAAAGTGGGAGGAAGGATGTATTTTCTAGTAAGAGAAAGTAAAGAACATGAAATGCATTAAGTGGAAAATGTAAAACATACAACCAACCAACCACCTCTCCAAGGCATGGAGAGGTGTATTTATACCCCTATTTGGCCGGCCATGGGCCTTATAAGGCTTTCCATGGGCCTTTGGGCCATATTAGCTTATAATCTAAACATTGACTAACTACGGGCTTTGACTAGTTAATATTGGAAGTGACCAAGACTTTTCTTGTTCCTTACAATCTCCCCCTAAGGGAGGTCACTCCAATTTACAAAAATTTAAACTTAGCATACTATGCTTCGACTTTAGTCTTGTGCTCAAAGTCTTTAACTTCAATCATTAACTTGTGATTTGATGTAGTGATCGTAGACTTTAGGTCTTGAGCTTGTTCCTTATCTTGTCTTGAAATTGATCTTTGAACACCTTGAGATCATCAACCAACCATAATCTCGTTTTGCCATCTTGTAAACTTAGCCATCTTGTGAACTTGTGACTTCTAGACCGACATCCTCATAACTTTCTTAATTTGTTGACTTGAAAAGCTTTAATGGTGCATCTTTCTTGAAATTCTTTAACTTTAACACTTCCTCACTTCGACAAAGACGTTTGGTATCAGAGTGACGGAAACTTCTTTGAAATTCTTTGACTTTAATACTTCGTCACTTCAAGAAAGACGTACGGTATCAGAGTAACGAACACTTATTAGAAATTCTTTGACTTTAATACTTCGTCACTTCAAGAAAGACGTATGGTATCAGAGTAGCGAAAGTCTTGAAACATATACTTGAGCTTTCATGATGTCTTTATGTTTGTCGGTCGGGTATGAGCATGTGGTTATGAATCTTGTGAACCAGCTGGAATCAGGTACCTTCACCTCCATCTTTAAGAATCCAGCATTAAAACAGTTAGCAATAAAGCGGGGGGACGAATATGGCTTTGTCATTCGCCCGTGTTTGGTTGGAGTTCGAATCCGTAAGGATTGACCTGTGATCAGGTAGATTCAATTTAAGAAGAATCTCCTTGATAGGATTTCCAGCTGAAGTATCGAATCTTTCTAACATATGTGTATTAGATTTTATCAAACTCAGCATGTTCTCATTATTGGAACGTCTCAAAGCAGACATCACGATAAGAGTGAACCAGTGAGTTACTATCTCACCGATTGAAATAAAAAATTGATTTGAAAATCAATTGACGTATCACTTTGCTAAAGTGGTTTTGTGTCACATCGAGAGTGTTAATCATTTCAAAATTCATCATCAATCGTCAATTCATAACCTAGAACAAGTTTGATTCTTATAGAATCGCACCATCGTTTCTTTCCAGTTGTCACAAGTTTGATTCATATAGAATCGCACAAGTCACCTACCATGAGCTTGTTTGATGTTGACTCAAGCAGGATTTCCATCTTCACTGTGAATTATATCACTCAGATGTTCTGGCAAAATCACAAGGATAATGCGTAGGACTCTTAGTATATTTCTCATTATTCATATTGTGTGAGATAGCAAGCATAATTTTGATAAGTGTCCTAATGATATTTATGGATGATCTCTTTTGGCTCTAGACTCAATAGTGCACTTTGATTTTAGTGATCGGAGGCTAGAGCGGACTGCCACCTTTTCAATATCAACTAACTCGAAGTGAGAAAGTCGATAGAAATGCGTGTAATCTCCGTAAGAAATGAAACAAGAGTCTATTGAAACACATGAGACCAAACACATAAGCCCATATAAAAAAAGAAACTATTGCACAAAATAATAATAAAAAAAATTGCTCAGCACAAAATAAAAAAAAAAATTACAAAAGTATTGATTTATTCAGATCAAAAAATACCCACGACATGACGCCTAACACATAAGCTCATTTAAAAAAAACTGTTAAACATAATACAGGAAAAAAAAGCCGCACAAAATACAAAAAAGAAAAAAAAAATTAACACATATTTACCCAAATCTCATAAAAATCTATGATAAAATAAACAACGCCCCGCGGCAACGCGCGGGCAACTACGCTTGTTTGGAATAAAATATTCCCCATTGCACGACTATCAAGGTAAAAAAATTATGTATTCTCAAAATTCACTCTGAATTTTAACCTATTTACGACTTTTTTATATAACCAACTTTATTTATCAAATATGAAGCGTATATCTATCGATTCATTCAGAAAAAAATGTCACTAAAAAGATTATCGAATTGCGAACGAAACACGCCCAATATTACAATGCTTCTGACATGCGTATGATTTTATAAAAATTATTGAAGTTTAATATGTAACAATCCGTTATTTCAGGTTATTTAACGACTTCAAACTTTCAATTACTTACTTTTAGGGTTTTACGCGTTTACTTTTAATTTCAATCGTTTAGTTAATCCCGTAAACTAAAAATCATCAATCAACGTAAACTAACATCAAACAAATAAAAATTTACGTCAAGCAAGTGTTATATTATTTTTACGAAAATAAATTATAACTTTTCATATTTTAATTTTATACGTTACGTAAAACGTTTACGTTTCGCACTTTAGAACCTTTTTGCATACAACCATTCTACCTATCTACACTCAACCAAATACCCACAATTATACCCAATACTCAAAAAAATTATATTATTTCTACACAAACACAAACGTGGCCGGTTATACATTGATAAAACACAAAGAAATATTATCAAATTTGCTTCTAGAAGATCAAGTACCATTTACTAACTATCTGTTAGCCTTAATTTTATATAAGTCGAACAAGAATGTTATCGGTCTTATTAGTCGTAATTAGTCTTGTTAAGTAATAGGCTAGTCGGGTTCAACGGGCTTGGATTGTAATCTAATATTGTCCGTGTTTCGGGCTCAAAGCCCAAGTTTAGCCAAGCCCGGCCCAAGTAGAAAAGCCCACATGCCACTCTTGGCATTGGGTATAAATAGAACCCTCTCCACACATGGAGAGGGTGTTGGTTACCATTTCATAATTTGTGTGTGTGTGTAATCTTCCACCTCTTTATTTCTCTCTAATAATCTTTCACTTTCCTTATCTCTTTTCTATCTTTATTTTGCTTATTGGTATAGCTTATGTTGTGAAAATGGATTAAGCTTTTGGGATAACATTTGGTATCATTCGCCACGGGTGGGTTTAGTTTTTGTTAGTTGTAGTGGTTGTTTCGTATTTGTATTTTTTGTAAGCTTTGTTTCGTGGTTTTCGTTTTTTTGTAAGCTTAGTGGTTCGAGTTAGTTACTTGGCTTAATAGCGTGTCCTCGTGGTTCTTTCATGCGTTGCTAAGTCATACGCACGTTCAAAAGAAGATACAAACGTCCAAAGTACGAGTTTGGTTCGAACGAGCATCTTCTCCATAGGATCGAACGAGTGGTTTTTCTGTTTTGATCGAACGAGTGGTTTTTTTGATCGAAGGTATTTTAGGCCGAATTCACTAAGTCTCAAATATGCAAATGAAGCTTCATAAAAGATTAAACCAAATGACATCTAAATCTCTATAGTGAGAGAGCGCGAGATAAAATAACAATCCCCTTGAAAATTGTTAACCGGCATTATCCAAAAACTTTGTTTGTTTATTCCATACTTATTATGAACAGACCGTTGTTAAATAGATTAGGATAAACACAATTCTTCCCCCTCAAATGATGACCCCGTTTTCAATTAAAAGAGCTAATGTCCATTGTTTGAGTGGTCGAATTGTCTTGAAAATCTTTTTGTGATTACTGAAAACCACGTAATTCATTAATGAAGACACTTTATCAATAAAAATAAGATTTCTCTTATTTTGACAAATAAATGCACCTGACACATACACTTAATGTACATAGGAAGCAGCTGGTATTGTTGCAAAGTAAACACAAGCTTTGCATGGTCATTAAGTAGACCATGCTCGAGAAGAAATTCCCGTTGAGCGGTCAAGTTTTCTTTTTGAAATACTTGCCTTTAAGATGAAGACCGGGTTGCTATCTGAAATAATAGCAAACCATTTATCATGTTTTGAAAACATTTGGGACTTCTGCTCGAACTTCATTTATAGCCTCGTATCATTATTGAATGACATTTCTAAGACCGTAAATGTTATCGATTTTCAAAAGACATGCCATTATTACCTCTTTTTATATTTTTCTCATTTTTTAATTTTTTCTTTGGTTTTATATATTTTATATTTTTGTATTTTACTTTTATAAAATTTTTCTGAAAATGAAAAAATCTTTTTGGTTTTTATGGTTTTTTAATATATACATATTATACAGGATATCAGAATAGGTACCACCACTATTCTTCAGCTTCATCTGCCAACTATTTCAGTGTCTCAGGCGTAAAACTTCGCATTCCCAACTTGTTGATCAGAAATTCAATTCTTTCTTTGCATAGGGGTTTAGTGAAGATGCCCGCTAGCTGATATTCCGTGTTGACAAACTAAAGCTCTACTACTCCATTCTCCACTTGCTCTTTGATAAAGTGGAATCTGATGTCAATATGCTTCGATCGAGAATGTTAAACATTGTTGTAGCATAAGGCAATAGTGCTTTGATTATCATAATACATTGGAATTTTAATTGAATCAAGGCATAGTCATTGCAAGGATCTCATCGAAAGATTTGAGCACAACACCAACATGGCAATAAACTCACTCTTCCCCGGACTGATATCGCAACGCTTTTCTGCCTTTTTGATGACCAACTAACAAGTCTGTCTCCCAATAACTGCATACTTCTAGATGTACTTCGTCTAGTATCTTGGCAACCCGCGTGATCAGCATTTGCATAAGCTGTTAGAGCAATAGAAGAATCCTTTGGATACCAGAGTCCCCTATAACCGTTCCTCGTATGTAGTTTAAAATTCTTTAATAGCATGTAAAGTGCTTTTTTTGGTAGGCTTTGCCTGATACCAGGCACACATGCATACAACAAATGTTAGGTCTGGTCTACTAGCTGTAAGATACATAAGGGTGCCAACCATTCCATGATAGTGTGTAGGGTCAACGGCTTTCCTTTGTGGATCTTCATCCAATTTGGATTTCTCCACCATGAGAGTATTCACGGGGTCGCTAGATTCCATACCATATTTTTTCAATGATTCTAGAGCATATTTAGACTGGTTTAAAAAGATGCCTCTGGGACTTTGTGAAATCTGTAGTCCTAGAAAAGTGTAATTCAAATCTATAAGTGGTTGTGACAGAATTGTTCATAGTTTCTGGGTTTTGCTTTGAATATAATATAGTTTTCATTAGGAAAACTTGTAAAAGCATCAATATTTGCTCTTGAAGTTGGTATAAATCTTGTTTATCCTTTGAATATGATCTTTACTGAATTCATGATGAATGTTATGTGTTTTGTTACCATTGGTACAAAAAGTGGTATTGGTTACTCCAAAAATGTGTGACAATATGCATATAGTCACACACGTTTTTTTGGTGTTTATCACCAAAGATCGCGCCACCGTAGGTGTCTTACGGTGACATTGTTAAGTTTGTGGCCTTTTTCATTGAAAAAAGAGTGACCAAAACCCGAATATGTGTGACAAATTAGACACAAGTTTTGTTGGATTAATTAGTATTAGTGACCATAAACACTTTATAGTCACACGAATGATTTTTGAGAGTGACTATTGTTC
>BQNB010149050.1:0-16218 GCA_026074375.1 Tanacetum coccineum | reverse complement strand
GTATCGGAGTTCTGTCACCAGCGGGTGTCTGTCCATAGCTTATACTGTTAGTGATTTCACTCCCAAATAACCAGCTGCTTAAACATATGCCTCTTTCACCTCTTTAAATACTAAAAGGCAATTGCTCATTTACCCCTCTATTATTACAAAAAAATAAACACCCGTGACTAACCAAAAAAAAAACACACCGCCCAAAACATTTTGTCACCATTATCTTATTTGTACTTACCCCTATAATGTACACACATGCAGTACAGGTCTAATAGACAGATTTCAAACAACATGCAGCAAAATACAACCCCCATGCAACAAAAATCCAAAACATCACACACTTTAAGCATCACCAGTTCAGAAAATAATCTTCGCATATTGGACCCCAACCCATCAACAACAGTTGACATCACAAAATTACTTTCCAAAAAAAAACTTTAGAACCCCTCAGCAACAATAGACATGACACTCCCTTTTTATTTACCCCTATAATGCAGAAACATACAGATTATTTAGAATAAATAGCTTTAAAAAACCATACCTCCTTACAAAACTCTATTCCAGACCACATAACATAACTTATCTAAACAGGAAGATACCTACGTTAGAAATATAAATAACTAGGATAAAAATACATTTAAAACAGGTTTTATCACCTAAAATTACCTTGCATTCTCATAAAAGCACTCATTATCTGTCATACTTTCTAACTTTGAAACACAACCATTACAGGAACACCCCCACCCGACGTCATCGACACCATTGCAGAGACAATCATCTCAACAATACCCCGTTCGCTTGCTGACCCAGAGCAGATAGAAAGTGATACTACACTTGTTGCAGCAACAATAGAAACAAGAGCAACTACTACAAAAAGATCTCTAGACAAGGAACTATCACATGAAGCCAAAAAAAAGAAAGGAGATTAGAACCGCAGCTGCTGTAATTCCACGTACTACTAATGTTTAGTTGTGTTAATATACTAAAACTTACCAGTTCTGTTAATCGTAGGATAATGTAAAACAATCTGTTGCTATAGGTGCCTACTGCACATTTTGAACGTCATTGCGAAAATTATACCTTTTGCACATTTACAGTTTATCTGTACGCAATGAACGTTTTATAGCTTCGGCTGCTAACTACACCTTTTGAACGTTTACATTCTCATGGATCAATACTTCTGCAATACACCTTGATTTCTAAAATGAACAAACAAGTTTTAGACCCGCGCTCCACAGCGAAGCGCGGGCTAAAGACCTTGTTATAAGTACTTTCAAGTTATTTCTTTTCACAAAAGATAATGATGATCTACAACGACGAAGATGATCTATGATTATAACGATCATGAAATTGATGTCTATTTTTTCATATTTTTATCTTTCAAGCGAATATAGAAATCTCAAATTTTGTTTTTTTCTATTCAATTTTGTTTTGTTCTAACTTGTGGATGATGAGAATTATGTAGTTTAAAGTTACATAGTTGAAATCATTGATGATGATGATTTTTTTATCATGTATTTTAAGATGCTGAACGCGTAATAATGCTGAAATTTGTTATCTGTAATGATGATGATGATAATCATAATTCATGATAATGTTGAAACCGGTAGTTTATTATCTTTTAATCTATATGATGTATAAATAGATTAAAAGCCCATGTTGGATCAAACACTTTGGTGTATAAATCATGTTGGTTTCATTCTATGTTAATATGATTAGGATGTACATAATATATGGATTAAAAAAACTAGTTAGACGATGCAAGTTAATACCGGTATTTGTAATTACAATTAGTTGATGTCTTGATGATAATGATAATTAAGATGCACACCATGGAATTTCAAGATGCAATAAGAATCGATGATGATGATGTATTGTTGAATAAATTATAGGGAATATAATTAAATCATGTTAGTTAAGTTAAGGCAAATGATTTGCACACTTCAAATTTTGATTTGCACATTCAAAATGTTTGTCTTTTAACATTTATACCCCTACATTAACTAGTGGAGTGTGCAATTCAAGACATGTATGTATAGGGTATAAATGTCATGACATAATAATTTGAGTGTGCAAATCAAATAGTGGAGTGTGCAAATCACCTCCTTAAGTTAATCATGTCCATCCAAAGATGCAATCAAATGGATACAAATTAGATTATACTCATTCTCCGTGTGAAACACTATCGTTTTGACAGCGGGTCTATAGTGTCTTCATATGGGCTAATTCCCGCTTCAACCTGGACTTCTAAGGTTTGGTCCATTTACCTATATACTAAAACTCATCATGGATGAGGACAAAAGCCCGAGTTTTTCCGTTTGGGCTACTAAGGCCTGTTTGTTTGGCCCGTGTGGCATGATCTTAAGATACACCTGTGTTTATATCTCGATTCTTCATGAACAATCAATCAACACACAGGATTCACCGCCTCCCACATCTTTCTAAAATCAAGATTCACCGTCACTACAAATAACTCCGGCCACCAACACCGTTAAAGTGAACCAGTTGGTAGAAAATCTACTGCAAAAAAGTAAGTAAATTACTAACTTTGTTTCATCTTTTTAGTGGTCTATTTGTGAAATTTATTGGATTATTGTGTTGTGTAGAAAGAATCTAATGAAAGTGAAAGAACAATATGAAGCTAAATAGATAGAGATCCAAATATAATTTATTGGAATTAATTGTTGTGGTACATGGATGATTTTAGGAAGAGGGTTGTTTACTAGGATACAAGCATTTACTAACTCATTAAAAATGTCTTGCATTACATACGTATCTAATGTTTTGAAGTTAGGAAAAGATTTTTGAATTAGGACTTCTTCTGCAGTGATTGTTTCCATATGTTTCGTCATGCTTTTCGGATGATCGGTTAGCAGCATATACATATGTTTCTTTTTTTATTGTTTATATGCTTATTGTGAATTCATGTTGAACAAGTCAACTTTTTGATGTTAAGCAAACATATACTGATGACATTAGTTTAAAGGTCTAAGTAGTCGGTATCGATTTTCGACAAAATGGCAACAATACCTTTATCATAAGAGCTTGGAAACGTGTATGCCAAAAACATGTTGAGCACAACGTGGCAATCTGATATGAAACGTGTATGCCTGTGCATAAGGATTTGAGAATAGAGCACAACGTGTATACCTGTACAAAACTCATGGAGTTACTTCCATATAAGAAAAGTTGTCTTCTGCAAAGTGAATGAATTACTTATTGTGGCCATATTAACTACATTAGTTGCGGTGTTTCTGTTTGTTTGCAGTGGTGTATGCCTGTAGGAAGAAAAAGAAAAAGCCTTATACAAAAATAAACTGCTTTGATATTAAGGTAGTGTGCTACTATTATATATATTGTCACCAGCAAAGTTGTATACGAGATTATAAATCTGGTAATTTGTATTTACAGGGTAATTTATTTTAGGTTTGTTGTTGTTTGAATTGTCAAGCAACACGATGTACATGGTCTTAGGGATTAGGTTTATTTGGAGAGGTCTTGATCATATCAATGGCTTGATAAAACAGTGTATAATTTTTGGTTCCGGCGTTCACACGGCGTGCATGAAGTATTGACATCTGCGCTACAGTTTACCTATAGGACCTCAAAATATTAATCTTAAGTTGCTGAATGAACAAAAACGAATGATATCTAAGGTTTAAGTTACCTTTTATGTTGTGAGCAAGATGCAAGGAAGCCGTCATTCGGAAATGTTTCGGTATCGACTGTGTTATGTACAGATGCTACGCAGCAACAATGCTCTGTCAGGTTGACGTAAAACTCACGCGCCTTAGATATTGTTCTTTGGGATCAAAGCGTGTTCTGGGTTGAAGGGTCAGTTTGATTTCTCTCTTTTTGTATTTATGATGGTTTAGTTTCTTATATGTTTTATGCAAGTCGTGTCGGTAAAATATTGCGTGGTTGGTTAAATGGGGCGAGCCTTTGGCCCTTTACACTATTTACACACGCCAATGTAATGTTGTGTATTTATCCTATGTTACTTCGCTATTGTAACTGAACCATGATAAGTAACATACTGACTTATCCGTGGTTGTTACTGAACCATGATAAGTAAACAATTTACGTGGTTGTAATCCGTGGTTGTAATACTGAACCATGGCAATTGATAAGTAACAATTTATATTGGTATTTTTTACTTATCCGTGTTTGTAATACTGACTTATCCGTGGTTGTTACTAATATAGGTTTGACCACGCAGATACCAATCATTGTTCTTCCGCATCACACTTGCAACAGGCAGACATTACGGTATATCTCCTCTCTCATGTAGTTCAATGAGCTATTTTCGATATATCCTAAATAATGTCGGGGGTTTACATGTCTAACTGCATCAAATACTCATTGTTGCTATTGCATTCTGTAAACTTTTTTTCTTCAAAGGGCTTATTTTACAAGTTTATAACCAAATAAACGACCCGATTATTTGTGTAGTGACTGATTAACAACAAAAATACCCAATGCCACCAGAGGGTGGGATATGGGATCTGCTATTAACTATCTACATTGTCCCATTGTAACAATCTGGTATGCTTAACCTGACCTTTGTCATTAGTGCTGTTTTACTTACTTTATAAAACAATAATTGCAAAGCAATTGTTTTTGTAGATCCAAATCGTGTTCATCTTTCATTTTTTGTATCCAAATTTTGTTCCATTCTCTTGTGTTTGTATATGCATCAAAATATATGTTTCCATACTCTTGGAGTATTAAAACTCCATTAAGAAACCATTAACTGGTCTTTTTCTACTTTTTATTGCTGCCTAAGTCAAAGTTGCATGTATTTGGGTAAATTGAATGTAAGACGAACCTACTTTTAGTCCAAATACTTTTATTACAATCTTATAACATAGTCCCTTAACAATGCCAATCGAAAGTATGTCCTATGACATAAAAGTTGGTTCTTACTAAACTTTATTGATTTGTTGGTAATATTAATTTGGTGCTGAGCAATGGTGTGTACACTTTTACATCTGAACTCTGTCTAACATACAACATTTTAATCTAAGTTTTTATCTTTCTATAACAGGACACGGGTTCCAATATGCACGGGACAAATGAGAAAAACTTTGATTAAAATGTTGTACGTTAAACAGAAGGAGGAAGATGCAACGCGCCTGAGGTTTTTGGTGTTATTGGACAGAATTGGTGTCGTTTTCCTACGCCTCGTATGCTTAAATATCCAGGGGCTACTGTGGACGTTAGAAATCACAAGTAATCCCAATCTAAGTTTTTATCTTTCTATAACAGGACACGGGTTCCAATATGCACGGGACAAATAAGGAAAACGAGTTTAGCTTCTAGACTCAAAGTAAACCGGACTCAAGGCAATGAATTGAAAGTCATCCAGAGTAAATCATAACTTTTGAGTTATATTAATCGTTGATAATTTATTATTTTGCTAGGTAGCCACAAAAGGAAAACGTTAGCGTGCAGATATGAAACAACGACCAGTACATGTGTCGCTAAAGAGTGCAGGACAAACAGTTTTAGGAGATGTGGCAACAAGGTATTCCATTTCGATAGTTGTAAGTTACCTCAGTGTACTGCTAGCTAGAGGTCGAAAGTACCTCGAGGGATATATGGCAAATATTGATTCCTTAACAAGTCTTACCGTTGAGCAAGTGATGGCGCTGTTAGTTCTTCCTTCAAAAATGCCAATAGTATGTTTTTCTAATAGCTAGCAGGTTATTTGTTGTGGGTGAACATTTTAGTCTACGATGTTTGTAAACAAACAGTATGTGTTTTTGTATAGTAGTATATATTAAGCATAGAGGATTGCTCCTGTTGGGTCTAGATGACATGTTAGCCCTCGCCGCAACGCGCGTGTTATTTTCCAACTCGTTTAACCTACAAATATAATGGTACCTTTTCATCATTTGCTCAAAAACGTACTTTCATATATGTTGTTTAGTAAATTACCACACAGTAAGAAGCAATTTTAAAACAATTCTTAATTTATTTCTACATTTTTTATCTACTAGACGATTACCTGCGCATAACAGTAATGATATATAGTAATGATATATAGTAGCGTTAATTTTTGTGCGCAACATTATTTATGTATATTTTGGTTTGGACTAAGTAAGAGCGAAGAATGTTGATGGTTTAAATTGTAATTACGTATTTAAATATTTAATAGATTGTATTGTCTTTTATAAATATGAGTATTTTTATCTAACAACATTACTCATTTTCTAAGCTTTTAGGTTTTTTAAAAATGTGTTTTTTATATGTAGTACATATGACATATGTACTACTTTTGTTTTAACAAAGATATGCATTATTTAAATCTTCTACAGTATTTCTTCAGAAAACTTGTATTTTAGACATTTTAGAAAAGAAATAAATAAATAGAAGATAACTTTGAAAATAAAGTGTAATCTTTTTTTAGTTCTTTCTAAAAGATAATTAGTTTCACACTTACAAACTTTTAGTTGTTGATTCACTCATACACCGACATTTAATCTTATGAAATTTTAGGCGATTTCAAATTATGTTGTAAACTAAGTTTTGATAAATTGTCATCTTTTATATAATAAAAGAATTACATCATTTCAGAATTTTCTATCAAATTGAATTTTATGAATTAAAAAATTAAACCAATCAGAAAGTCCGAAGACATGTATTGGTCAATAAAAAGTCAAAATTGAATAAATTTGGTCAAAATTAAAAAAGATTGGTAGAGAAATCTGATAGAGAAAAAAATCCCATAAAAATATATGTGTCAAATTTGTGAAAACAAAAACTTGAAAAAAGAGGAGGTAATTAAGAAAACTTTATTGGTTTATTTTTAAATAAATTATATGGAGTTAAGTGTAAATTTAAATTTTTTATTACTATAACTTTAAAAAATAAACAAATAACCCCTTAAACTTTATACTCTAGACTTTATATTTTAAAATACAACAAATGCAAACAATTTTTACTTCCAACAAAGATTTAACATTATTTAATCATATTCCAAATATACCCGAAGACTTTTTAGTGAATTTTTCCTTGTCGGCATAAAATCATGTTGTACAACCAAAGAGAAAAACACTGAAGCACATAAATTATCGTAAATAAAGAAAAAAATGTTTTCTAACTATTCATTGATGGGTTGGAAGAAATTACATTTCTTTTCTTTTGGTTTAATACGTACTAAAATTCTAACAATTGAATTTCTGAAAAAGTATTTATTTCATTGACATGTTTTCTAAAGTGGAAGTCAATGGTTCGAATATAACGAGGAGAAAATTAATCCCTTTGTGGCCTCGGAGGTTCACTTGAGCCGACTCCAGGCTACCTAAAAGGGTAGTTTCGCTGGAATTAGTTGGCTCACAATATCGAGTCCGAAGACAGGTAAATCAAAAGAAAAAAATTACTAATTATCCTACTACGTAATATATAAAATATTTAATAAATCTATTCTCTTCATAAGATTTCGATAATACTCTATACATAACTTATAAAACAGAAAAAAGAAAAATGATATATATTTAGAAAAACATAATGTCTAAGCCTCGTGCGTGCACGGGCATTAAAACTAGTTACTTAATATATAAAAGATTTAATGAATCTATTCTCTTCATATAATTTCCGAATATTTCTTATAACTAATTATAATAACAGAAAAAAATAAAAATATTTTATAGATATACTTTTAAAAACACATTAAGTATAGTATAACGAATATGATAGGAACACTATGCCAACAAAAATTGTTCTGCCTCAATAGACCCCACAAGCAGCTTGACTTTAATAGATTTTGTACCACTTACTGTAGTTAGACCCCAAACAACTCACTTGCAGCAGACACAAAACATAAATTAAACAAAAATTATTGTTATTTCGAATGTTTCGTGGATCCCATAAACAAATGTTTCCAATCATTTCTCTTTATATTTGCTGTTTTCGTACAACCCACTTGAAACTCAAGTTGAATTTCTTGAACAATCTTATTAGTGCTTGAAACCTTATTACCGGACACGCGTGCATTACTTTCTTTCCAAAGAAGTGCCCAAACAATAATGACAAAAAACGAGATAGAAAGGGGAAGGAATACATTCAAAAAACACCTGTTAGAGGAGAATATCATTCTATCAATAGTGAAAGCATTAACGCTTCTCACCTTCCATCATCTTGAATACCTTTTTCCCACACGCTTATCGCTAATTTCACAATGTGACCAATGCAATGTGCGCAAGTTCCATATATAGTTACAACATGTGATACACGAATAATAATATCATACAAAGATAACTACACTATTTAGAGAGAGAGAGGGATGGAGTGAGAGACGCCTAGAGAGAGTGGCGTGTGGGTGGGGAGGAGAGGAGAAGAGAGAAAACAATAAATATTAGATTAGATAGAGAAAGAAATCACCAACCCTTAACCCTTCTTTAACCATCCTTTTATAGTAAAGAAGGAGGGACTAGGAAGCAATTAAGGGTTTTACTTATTACATAATAGTCCTTCCCTAACTGCATTATTAAATCCACAATCTATTAATCTTTGATAAATAGCCATGTAATCAACACTTTTTAGTGTTTCTAACAATCTCCCCCTAAGGAGTGATTACATAGGCCTTACAAAAGTACGGGGATTAACAGTCTTGGGTCTTCTTCCAACATACTCCTCTAGCCTCCTGAGCTGCTCTTTGCGCTTGAGTGTCTGATCAATCTTCCTCATAATCTTGTTTGATTTCATGACATCATTGTCAGTCCAATCTCTTCCCTTCAACCTTTTGTTGTCCTTGCCCACTTTGTTCTTTGTCACCATGTCAATCAGGTTATCCCGATCTTCACAAGCGTGCCATCACAAAATTTCTTCACTTCACTTAGCCTTATCAGGGATTTGATGTTGTGTTGATTGAGATACACAATTCCCTTATGCATTGTAGTCATTGTGAATGGTATCCATTGATCGATTCCTTCATAGAACAACATGGGTTCGGTGAGGTTGAGAGTTTGCTGATAACTTTCCACTCCTAGTTGAATATCTTCAACCCTGTTCTGAATCACGACTTTTCTGATAAACAAGAGAAGTGCATTGTTGCAGTCTTTTACAAATTTTGCTATGTATGAGTTGGTGTAGTTTATTCTTGGACTTGGAGCAATACATGTCCACTTACATCATTTAACTGACTATAGGAAGATCTGCTAGTAAAACTCATACTCTTGATCATCGGATCTCCTGACTACAATTGATGTTAGGAATCTATAACCCTATTTCTTCTTTACCATAATACGAACAACTGATTTAATCCTTAAGCCTGAGTAGACGTTTCCTTCAGTTCTGGTACTCATTTCAGCTTTGAAGAAGTCAATTCTTTTATCTTCCCAATGATGAATGTCATTAAAGGCTTCAAAGATGTAGATGTGATTCTTTTTGCACCATCTATCAAGGATCTATTATCTCTTTACCTTGTTTATGGTATCTTGCATCATAGTGCTTGTAAGAGATGTGGTGTACTTCTCTTCCGTGCTCAGGATTACAAGGTAGTCAAAATCGTTGTTGTAGAAGGAAGGGCATGGTTTTGTATTTTTGGACATGTGTCTTTTAAACATTCTTGACTTAGAGACATCATTTTCATCACTGTTACACTTAGCTTCTGATAACACGACTGCTTTGAGTTGATCAACATGGTATTCAAGTTCAACATCATTCTGATACTGCTGCTTTAGCCTTTCTAGTCCTGCACCTTTGAAATCTGCTATTGCAAGCTCGTCCTTCTTGATGATTGATTTTAGCTTCTTTGCTATAGCCACAGTTGATGGTCTAAGAATATGATTCTCATTCTGTTCAATATCTAACTTCAAGAGTAGATCGAACCATGTTGTTTTTCTCACAACATTTGTTGAACCCGACTTAGTATACCATTTTGAATTTGAACGAGTCTGAATGTATTCATCTTTTTGATCTACGGGTTGTATAGCAGGAGTGTCATCTTGTGCATGAATCACAGGAGATTTTTTTTGCCTTGATGATTTTGAAGAAGGTTCGCCAACATCCTTTCGACGTTTCTTCCTGTTCTCCCCCTCACGATTATTAGGAGGATCCTGATTATCGTAAGTCCTTTTGTGAAAGGATGGTTCAGCATCTAGAGCATTAAGTGCATCCTGATCAAGAGTGATGGAATCATAAAATGTATCATAAAGTTGTTGATGTGTGGTATGAGTCTCATTTGACTTGTTCAAGTGAATTATGTTCAGCAGCCTTAACTTTAGATCTATTTCTGAGAGATCATCAGTGGTGGTTGATGGTTTGGTGAATAGACTGATTTGGTTATTTTTCATAACATCGAGCACAGAGGTGTTAAGTAGAGGCCTAACATAGTTTGCAATGGCTTTCGGGATATAAGTAGGTAGAAGCTTCTTTATTTCTATCAGAACTTTTGCTTGGACAACTTTTTCAAATGCTTCAGAAATATTGAAATTTGTGAGAGCTTCCAGCTTTTGATCATATTCTCTGAATTTCTATACGACTGCCTTTTGGAAGTTTGATCTTACTCTTATTCTTCCTAGCATGTTTGCATCACGCTTTCGGTGCTTTTGGCTTGGAGTGAGCTTGGTTGGGGAGTTTTTATTGCATTATAAGGAAGTTTCTTTGCTGGTAGAGTTGGTTTTGTTGTGCATCTTGTTTGGAAATGTTTTCCGATGCAATCAAACGTTTGTTGATTTAATTCTACTGTTCTGGGACTTGGTGGTACTGCTGAGGCTCAGGTTTGTTTGCGTGTTTCGCGCAGGGATTTTGCATGTGGGGGGGGGGGGGGGGGGTGTGGAGTTTTAGTTTTTTTTTTTTGAAATTTACGCTGAGGTTGTATTGAGCATTTAGTATTAAACTGGGCTTACTCATAATCCGTTCATTTCATTTGCCTGTGTTCATAAAAGATTCTGAATGAATCCAATGAGGAACTTGTAATTGAGGGACTGAAAATAATGTAGTGTTGGGGTGTTTCTGTTTGGACTTGTTGTATGAACATTCAAATTCGACCGGCAGCATCATATCTCCTTTTGGCCTATTCCCTACTATCATCAGATAAGTCCATATCAGAATCGTCAGCATCATCAGTTTCATTTTCACTTTTCTCTTAACTTGAAGAGTAGAGTATTGCATCACTGTTAGTATCTGAATCAGCATATTGTTTGTTGTGAGCATTACTCGATCATTCTCCTGCAACTGTTTGCTTCTTTTGCTTCAAACTCTTAAGTCTGCTAGCTTTTGATCATTTCTGTAAGTCTAACAATGACTGAACTGTGGGATCTTCGACTATATGACCTTTGAGTTCTTGTCCCCACTCAACATACGTATCTCCAATAGCATCGTCAATTTGGCTGTGAATTGTCAATTGACTCCTTTGACGTTGTCGAGTGTGCGGTCCTTGAATACTGATGGAATTTGCAAGTTCGCCTATAACTATTTCTTTAGCGATAGTGAGAGATCTTGTTTTCCTTGGCACAACATCTTTCTTAAGAAAATTTACTGCTTGATCACCATAACATATAAATCCTTTTCCTCTTCCACTTTTGACTGGAGATACATGTTGCTCTTCTAGTTCATCAACAGTTTTTAACATTTCCTTTCCACTTTCTTAACCATATTAGAATTTGTATTTGCTACCTTCTTGATTGCATCATCTAATCATTATATCGGGAATCTCCATTCCAAACTTGTCGTCACCTTTAACAGTGTTTGACAATTTGGTTATGGGTTGATCATCTTGTGCACTGTGCAACTCAGAGATAGATCTTCAAGGAATACTCTTGTTGCAAGATAAAAATTGGTTAATGATAAGCTTGGTGAAGCGGGTGCACAACAGCTTAGACATCTTTGATTGTCTGGATGATCTTTCAACTTCTTGCCATTCAAATTCGTCCCAAGTTAATGATGCGAAGTCCAAATTAGCAGAGTGAACGATACCCCATAGTATCTAAAGTATTGGTAGTCTAACTGTATCCCAACTTGAGTCTTTTCCCGTAAGACTTCTGTTGAGAACACTCAGAATAGCTCTCCATGGTTGATGAAGTCTTGTAGCGACCATTTTTGAAACAACAATCATCTTTGTTTCAGGATCTTCATCATAACTAAGTGTCTTAATGAATTCAAGAGTTTGGTTTTCCGAGGGAGGTTTGGTATAAGTGTTGTTGGGATCAGGAGGAGACATTTGCAATCAACTTTGAGTTGTTATGTGTGAGAGTGGAAAGTTATGATGTTAGTTCGAAAGTGAATGTTGTGTGGTTGTTTAGCATTGACCCCACATCGTGGTTTATGGTTGTCCAAAACTGGTGTAGGTAGATGATCGGTACGGTTGTAGTTAAGGAAACCGGCTTGTATAGCTTGTGGTGTCTTAGAATTTCAACGACAAATCTCAGCATTGTATCGGTGATATGTGAATCTGAAGCGACACGCTGGTTGTTCTTCTTGATGACAAGTCTGTTAGTACGTGGAACCAGCTGTTCTTCAGAGACAATTTCAGCTTGAGAATTTGTTCTTGACATGTTGAATTCTGAGAATAAGAATCAAACTTTGATTAGTTTCACATGAATACAAACTTAAGCACATTTATTTTCATTTTCTGTTTTTATTCTCTCTGTCTGTTTTGTATGAGCGAGCATTTCTTTTTGTTCATACTTACGTCATTTACTTTCTCATGTGCCTTTATACTTGCTTTTTCTGACACAAGACGTATGCTCTTTTCTTTTCACATAAGATTTTTATCTCTTGTTTAGTTTTTAGTTATCCTCACTTAAAATTAAGTTCCGGTATACTATTTCTACGAGATAAAAGATGGAAGAACGAACGAGAATTTTCAGTTTTCTCATGCTTTAAAAGTGTTCATCTTAACCAATCTTTAGAGAAATAGCATCATTTGTATGGAAGAAAAACTTTTCAGAAAACGATTGATTCGCATGAGAGTGAGTTTTCTTTTTAGTAAGTGACTTTGAGCCCCGAAGATACACTGATTTGCTAAAGGGATGCATTATCAGCTTTTAGGTGATAACTAGCCCTAATAGCCATCCTGATTTATCAGTAACTCTTAGACAAATTATTTCAAAGTAGACTCAAAAGAACTTTTGCCTTAGAAATTCAGTTTGCAAAGGCATTGTGTTATGTTGAAAATTAATAGATAATGACGTGTAAAAATCTGTAGCAATAAAGTTTATATAATCTGCACACATCATTACTATTATTTTTGGAAAATCGTCTCCAATGAGATTAAGTGCCTTAAAAAAACCACACGTAGTACAAGTACTAGTATAGTGATCATTTTAACTAGTGAGCTAAATCCGAAGATCGAGCATAAGTATTATAAATAATACCCTAGTGCACTGTGGTGAAATTTACGAGAGATATATCCAATAATATTTTAAATGAGAAAGGTATTTTAAATCGAAATATCCTTATATTTATTATGGATGGTCACTAAGATGCTAACAATGGTTTTCGAATACCCTCAAACAGATGCAACCCTAACGATGCTAACAATGTAAGAGAATACCCTAAACCGGATGCAACTTTGATCGCCAACGCGTCTTTCGATATAAAAGATACTTGTTAAACTATTTTTGAAATTTCACAGATAACATATAGAACATGTATTCATTCACATAGAAACATAATCAATTTCATATCAAAAGAACTTAATAAGCACGGGATTAAGAAAGTCAAACTTGGTCAACGGTTCAAAGTTTCTACTGGTCCAGGTCACGACACACAGTCCAAAGTCAATGGTCAAAATCCATAGACATGGTCAAACTAAGTCAACGATCTAATCATCTAAGTTCAAGGTTTTGAGATTAAGTTTACGATATATTTAAAAATCGTATAAAGTTTACACAATTAAATATATCCGTTTTAATACTCATATAAATAATTCCGTTCTTTTTCGTTATTTTGAAAAGGTTATTAAGTTTTAAAACGCTAAAAATCTTAAACTTTTTGAATTATTTAAAACCCTTTTATTTTTATATTTGAAATTTTGAATCTTTTAGTGTTTTTTATAAATAAAATGTTTGTGAAAAATATTTATCATTTTGTCAAACACGAGACGCGGATCAAACACAAGGTCAAACTTGGGTCTCGGTTCGATAGGCCTTTAATTTGGGTCAAATAATATGATCGATGGGCTGTGCATTGGTATATCGGCCAACGATATTGGGCTTGAGAAAAAGGGCCGATATCTTATTGGTTTTAAATGGGCAAGACAATTTAGGTTTCAAACTAATGGGTTTGGTGAACTTGGGACTCGGGACCTTAATGGCTAAACTGATTCAGTAGGATCGTTCGACCTATGTGACCGGACGACCGAGCCAAGGTTCGGTTGAACCATGGTGACCGACCTTGCCAAGGATCGGCTAAGCCTTGACCGACCGACTACTATGGATCGGTTGGACTTGGCTAACCAACTGAGACATGGTTCGGTAGTCTTGGTTTAACCGATCCATGAGCTTCGGCTCATGTTTCTCGGTTTTGGACTTCAAGTCTTTGTGTTTTGAGGTCTTCAAGTCTTGAACTTCAAATTGCACCAAAGTCTTTCACAAGCTTTTTAAAAAACACCTTTGTTCTTCACTTTCAAAAATCTTTAGTTCTTTTGTGATTTAAGGTTTAAAGGGTTAAACTTTTTTTGTTCCATATAACAAGATTTAATGTTTTTAAGCTAATAAACCAACACATTACATTCAAACAATCAAAATAAATACACCCTAAGGGTGGTTCGGTTGGGAACATGCCACAAACACCACCATTGATAACGTAAACACTGATTTCACTTTAAATTAGAGTTATCATTATATGTATCATCATTATCTACAAAAACCTTCAAGAAAAATTAACATATTTAAAAACGTCTCTTTTCGAGTCGTTTTCTATGCTTGAGTTATTGTATTATGACGTAGCACCCCAAATGACCCTTCCGCTGAGATATATGAAAATGGGGGTGTTACACCATGGATCTGCTAGAGTCATATATAATGGGATGCAAGTGTTATAGGAGTTCAATAAGCTTAAGGGTGCTCGAGTGTCAAAGTAGATAAGAGCAAGGCTTCACTGGGGATGATACAAGCTCGCCTCTTTGGTTCAAGGTTTGAAGTGTAGTATAAGTCTTGCCTAAGAGTCCACCTTTTTGCTTCAACAAAAGGGGGAGAAGAAGTGTAAACAAGTAACTTATACATTTTACTATGAGTTATAGTTTACATATTTTGTCATCATCAAAAAGGGGGAGATTGTTGGTAGAAATATTACGATATTTAATCTATACAATCTCTTCATGTTTTGGTGATGACAAATATTTAATTTATAACACATAACGTAAAGTGCTTAAGTTACTCGTGATCACAAATCATCAATGCATTCATACGACAACATCTCTCGACATCTCAAGTCTGCTTCAACAAAGTTTGCACCCGACGTAAATCACTTAAGGTATGAATAAATAAATGTTTAATTTATTTTATGATCAAAGGAATTTTTATTTTTCTTAAACCTTACATTTTTATAAAAGGTAACAAACATTTTTTAAAACTTATACAAAACATTTTTGTATTTAAAAGAAATGTTTTATTCAAAATAAATATTTTGAATTCAAATTTTCTACCTAAAAACGGCTAGAAATGTTCCAAAAAACACCTCCCATGGAAAAGACAAAAAAGGGAGCGTCCAGGCTGGGCGGCCCCCCTATATATTAAGGGGTCCGACACCCTAATTAAGGGGACCGGCCAGACAAAAAGTCAATCCACTTTGCTTATAAATACTGGACTATTCCCTACTGATTTTCTCACCTTTTGCACACACTTTCTTTCTGTTCTAAATCAGTTTATACTCTCCTTTCATTCCTTTGATAATTTAATCTTAAGCATTTGTTTCCAAGTGATTCAAGCTTATCACTCTAAGTGCAAGAGAAGAACTCTCGTTATCATCAAGATACGAAGTTATGTAGTTTAGTTAGTGCATTCGTGACATGTCTTACATTCACAATGTATAGATCGAGTCCATGTATTCCAAACTTATGTAATAGTTAGATCATGGTGATCATGGTGTGTATAGTTGTTAGATCGTGGTGATCATGGGAAGTATAGGTAGATCGGGGTGATCTTAGTAAGTAGTGTTAGATTGGTGTGATCGTAGTAGTGTCTAAGTGAAGTTGTGAAGTGAAGTCGTGAAGTGAAGTGAAGTCGTGAAGTGAAGTGAAGTGAAGTTGTGTGGTGAAGAGAAGTTGTGAATTGTTGT
>BQNB010149049.1:0-13206 GCA_026074375.1 Tanacetum coccineum | reverse complement strand
CTACACTTCCTTCCATACAACACTTCAAATAGAGCACATCAAACACCCGAATGATAACTATTATTATAGAAAACTCAGTTAAGGGTGGATGAGTGTCCTAATTACCACAAAAAAAATCAATTACACACGCTCTCAACATATCCTTCAAAGTCTGAATGATACGCTCACTTTGTCCGTCCGTTTGAGGATGATAAGTAGTACACATGTTTTAGCCGTGTTTTCAATGCCTTCCGCAATTTCTACCAAAACCGCGAAGTAAATCTTCCACCACGATCTGAGATGATCGACACATGCACTCCATGCCTTGTTACAATCTCATTATTCTAAAGTGTCACCAAATTCTCAATTTTAAAATCTTCACGTACTACCATGTAAAGGGCATACCTTAGTCAGTCTATCGACTATTACCCAATTCGTATCTTACCCACTACTTGATCTTGGCAACCTTGTAATAAAGTCCATAGTTATTATATTCTACTTCCACTCGGGTATCTCTAGTTGTTATAATAAACCTGAAGGTCTTTGATGTTTCAGCATTTACCTTTAAACAAGACAAAAAATTGCTAACATAGGTAGAAATATCCTTCTCCATACATGGCCACCATACATATCTCTAAGGTTATAGTACGTCTTATCCGCTCCTGAATGTACCAAGTACCTTGATGCATAAGCCTTGTCCATCATTAATGTCCTTACATCACCTATTAATGAAACCCATAATAAATACATACATCCACCTTCCTTCCTTTCTATTAGTTGCTACAGGCCACGCAGCATTTCTGCTGTGGCGTTCTCTATCTTGCCTCTTTGCATGAGTACACAACCTAATCCTTGATTCAACACGTCGCAGTAAACTACAAACTCTTTGGATCCATCAAGCAATGACAATATTGGTGCATTTCACAAATTGCCCTTCAACGTCTTAAAAGCTTCCTCTTGTTCCTTAGCCTACACCTACTTCTTATTCTTTTGAGTCAGTTAAGTAAAGGGTTTCTTAGAAAAATTTACTATGAAATGTCGGTAGTAACCTGCCATTCCCAAGAATGATCGTATCTCGGATGGCGTCTTAGGTACTTTTTAATTCTTCATTACTTCTATCTTACTAGAGTCTACGTAAATATCATTGTTGTAACCACGTGTTTGAGAAAACGCACTTCTTGTAGCCAGAATTCATACTTAGAAAACTAGGCAAACAACTTTTCCTTCTTCGGCGACTCCAACACCAACTTCAAATGAACCTCGTGATCCTCCTTAGACTTTGAGTAGATCAGGATATCATCGATAAACAAAATGAAAAACTTGTCTAAATACGGCTTGCACACCCGGTTCTTCAAGTCCATGAAAACCGCTGGTGCATTGGTTAATCCAAAAGGCATATCCGTAGATCAAAACGTCCATACAGCATCCTAAAGGTAGTCTTTGGAATATCTTCTTTTTGTACTCTCTCAACTGATGATAACCAGATTTGAAGATCTATCCTAGAGAAATTAGTGCGAACCTTTTATCTGGTCGAACAAGTCGTCGTTCCTGAGGAGATTCTTGGTGGTCAGCTAGTCCAACTCTCGATAGTCTAGGAATATTTGAAATGAACCATCCTTCTTCTTGACAATACAGGTGCTCCCCACAGAGAGTGACTTGATCGAATAAAACGTATATCAAACGAATTGTAAGGGTTATGAACTATCGAATAGGGTTGCAAACGAATATCGAATCAAAAGCTAGGAAACATCTAAAGGATTTCACATATGGAAATAGATGCGGATCAAATGTCATAAGAATCCTCAAAAGAAGGGATAGAATATATGTACCGATAGAAAACACAAACGAAAGAATCAACAAGCGTACCACGACAAAATAAACGCATAACGAATAACAATACGTATCAAGATTGATAAATGAAAAGATAGGATTATTATACCAGTAACCGACTTTACTCGAAAGAACCAACTAAATAATGTTTTTATAAATATCAATTTATAATAATAAAGAAAGTCGTTTTAAATTAAAAAAAATCGTCTTAAATATAATCTTTATAAAATTCATTTTAATCATGGTTGTCATAAAATCCAGAGACAGTTATTTAACAGTGTATCGCATCTTACCCATATAAATTACTTTAAACATCCTTTTTATAATTATAAAATTTATCAAAAACAAGCATATAAAAAAAATTATTATCATATCTTATTCATAAATATTATCTAAAAGAAAATAGTTTTGTCAGTCAACCAATTATCATATTGTTTCAAAATTTATTGTAAACATAGTTTTTCTTAAAAGAGACATTTCCACAAAAGTGTTGTATTCATAAAATCATTTCAATATAGTTTTCCCCAAACACCATCAAGATATACTTCAAAAGGTTTTCATAATTCGACATTAATATAAAATATGTTACTCAAACAAGGACATCGTAATACCAAAAGAGATTGTAAAATACCGTAAAGACTCTAACAAAATTTTATTGTTTGAAAGCGAAAGAAAGTACCATGAACCATATAGTCAGAATAACAGTGAAGCGAACATGCTCAAGAGAATTTCATACGAAGACATTACGAACCAAAAGAAGAACGTAAAGACTAATCCGTACTTACGATCAAGAGAAAAACCATAGAAAAGCGTCGGTACTAACATGCCGCAACATGTTACGAAAACCAAAGGATATATAAAGAACGGAGTAATGATATGCACTAATATTTTAGGAACAATTAGTGCTTAAAAGAAAATTTTGATACTCATACGAGTAATCAATACAACGAAAGAACCAATGGAACGTACCAATATCCAAAGAAGCAGATCCGAACAACCAATATTCATCAAGACGCCGAATAGAAAAGTTAGATCATCCATACCGTCATGGTACAAACAAGGGATGCTAAAATGAGGGTTATATATCCGAGCGAATAATCGAGCAGACGAACAAACTCAATAATCGTAATAATAGCATTAACGGGTATCCGGGGTATCCGCAAGCGATAGATAGAAGGAAAACTTACTAACTTCATAACTATTCATAATACAACCGCACATAATATAACATCTTACACTACCAACTAACAAGCAAACACCGATCAATGCAATCATGGTCACAAGTCTACGTGTGTGATGCCTTTATAATTATGTTGGCCACCATAATTATAATTGCATCCTTTCACACGTATACTTACTTCCAAGACTACACCTCTCAATGATAACGCACATATAAGCACATATACCACATTGCACATCTTAAACCACTCCAATATAACACAGAAAGGATGCTCCATCAAAGAAATACTTACTTATATAAAGATAAAATCGAAATGACATAAAGGAACGAAAGTCTCGTAGCGCCTCCAAAATACAAAATATCAGAAAGAAATAATCAATAGCATCGTGACGAGGTAAAAGACGGAATAAACTTATGCTGGGCCTTGCTTGGGTTTGACTTTTCCTTCGCAAGAGTCACCCGACTCCGCGGGTCTAGGCCTACTACGAGCATTCGACAAGCGATAAACTACCCTATCTCTTTTAGTTCCATAAGAGGCTCCTTCTTAATTGGCTCATCTTTTGGATCTATAGCGCTTATGTCCAATAGGGAAAATGGTTCCCCAACAAAACTTCTTACGGATAAGGGAGACATAGCTATAAATAGTAAAGAATTAATATATACCATAGTAGATAATAGTAGACAAAATAGCTAAATAAAAGTTAGAACAAAATAAGATAATAAAAGCTATATAATTAGGGGAAGTATAACAATTATAATACTAAACACTTAGGCCCTAAAATGCATTTATATGAAGGACTCCTAGGTTATAGTTTAGGCTCAACCACCTACTTCTCTATAACCAAAGGCTCTGATACCAATTTGTCACACCCCATCAAGGAGGAAACACGAGGCGTAACTTTATGGATATCATCACAACCCATTGGTGTCAACAATAGAGAATCAATACATGCATAACTACATATAAAAGACATGATGTGTCATGACAATACCGAAAACAAAGGAACTGCATCTTGTATTAATGGAAAAGGGTCTCACCAATACAAAGACAATGTCTCGCAACCCTATTAAAACTAAAAACATTCAAGAATTCATGAAAACAAAATACGAAACAAAATCAAATGAGAACTTCCAATGCCAGCCTAATGGTCTCTCTAGCCACTTTTATTAACTTCAACACCTTCATAACGCTCACCTAAAAATGATGCTTAAAACGTCAACACAACGGTTGCTGAGAGTCATAGGTTTATGACACACAACTCAAGCTTTAAATAAATTACTGTGATTATAGAAAAACAAAACATGGCAGGACAGTTAAGATAACTATTATACAAGCTAACATGCATTCGTCCAAAAACAACCAAATCTAGGATGGAACGTATACCACGATCCAAGTCCCGAAGCCTCACAGTCATGGGTAAGAACATTACCCGAAGTCATCATCTCAAAGTCAAGGGTAGAAATATTACCCGAAGTCATCATCTCAAAGTCATGGGTAGAAACATTACCCGAAGTCATTAATAGGTAGCAACGTTACCCCTGATCCAAAACACACAACATTGGGTACGAACGTTACCCCTGCTCCAACAACGCATAACATTTAGCACATAACATATAATAGCTACATAAAAGTCTATGCGTTAATTAAACTACATAATCACGGCAATTAAAACATTTTAAGACCTTTGCATCATTTCCATCCTAAGAAAACAAAGTAAAAATGACATTATGAAACTCACCTGATGCTCAGCTAGTTGACAAAATCTTGCACACAATCTAAACATAACAAAACACAAGTTACACTCGGTTAGGCTAATGCTCAAGCCAATGTAACAATCATATGATGGACTTCTAAACCTTACACTAAGTTTATAATCCTTTATATACATCTCCCATATTATTTTCATACCTTATATAACCTTAACCCTTAACTTCCAATCTCACTATTTTTGACTGAATTTTATAGTCAATTTATGACCACAAATAAAATACTAAAACACCCAGTTAATGGTTCTCCTTACATCCCATAGCTCCCCAATAAGTTGTAAGCTACTATGATTTTTTAGAAAATATAATACTAAGTGGAACTATTTTATAAAAATTCATCATTACAAAGTACTCAGATTCGGATCTGAACGCACACCAAAAGGTTTGGCGTCCTTAAAAATACTTAGAAAATGTTTTAGCCTTAGCCCTTAGAACTGGAGTTAATAGACACCTAAAATATGATCTCTGTTTTTTGGCTAATCCTTATTTGAATTTTAAGTAGGGTTTTTATTCCCCGAAATCAGACCCATATCTGACCCGAATTTACTGTTTTGACAACTTTTCTTGCAAAAATTATTTGACTAACTTCCCGACCTCAAAACCTTTCAGGGCTAGACTTTTTGGAAACTAGACTCTCTGAACTTATCAATGAACATAAGATTCATAAAGAAAAATGTTTCTATCATTAAGATAACTTCTGTTGAACACAATCCAAAAATCTGCCAAATCCTAAATCATAAATTAACGCGATCTAACCCTAACCGATTACACCTAAATGCTTATAATTCATCCCTAGTCACTTCTAATTTGTCTAACATCATTAATCTACAAAGAATATGAAAACCCTAATTCCATCAATTTATTGTTACATTAATTTTAAAAAGAAGACTAATTTAAAAGAGTTTAAGAACTTACCTAAACCTTGATTTGATTACACAAATCACCAACTTGAATCTTGATAAAAATAGTGACGAAGCCAGGATTTAACATGTGGGTGGGCCGAAAATCAAATTAGCATATAACTAGGAGAGTGTTGTTACTATATTTGATTTCTAGTTTTTTTCCGAACGCATCGCTGACACACAAGATGACATGCACACTAACTCAATACTGAAAACATACTTTAATTCCACGTACAGTTACTCGACATGCCAAGAAGTAACCTTAGTGCCAAATTAACCTTTTGTCCACCAGTAGGACTAAACAACAAACGACCAAAACCTAGATAAATTAGGGTTTCTTTTCACCAATACAGATCCAATGGTAATCAAAACATATCGATAACTGTTCCTTCACTATGACGTGCTTCTATTGAATGATCCGCATCTTTATTAGGGTCTTATAGTACATATCACACATATGTATAATCAAGATGAATCATTCTAACATGTAAAAGAACAAAACTTTTAAGCAAAGATTACACGCCAAGCTGCTATCATTCTATATTCCTACTAGGGTTCATCATTAATCTAAAGATTAACTCACCAAAGCTAGTAGGAACATCATAGAACACCATTCCTATTTGTATTGAATTAAGGTTTGTAAAAACCCTAATTGACATCAGATCGAGCAACCACAAAAAAACAAATAATTGTACATCTTTTCTTCAAGAACACAATACCAAAAACATCTTGTAATCCTAGATCAAGAGCCACGAGGCTCTGATACCAATTGTGGAAACCTAATTATAGGCTTCATAAATCGTTTTGCCCATCTAGGATATAATAACATCGAATAAATCACAGCGGAATAACAAATAAGAACATCAATGTAATCATAAGGTTTTCTTTATTCATACTAATAATAAACTATAAACTAACTAATAAGTTAACTACTAATAAGCTAACTATTAGACTCTCATTGGAGAGATCTAACTATGATGGATGCCTTCTACCAAACGCCTCTAATACCCTTTATATAGAGGGTTTACAAGAAAACCTAGCTTACATAGAAAGCTAACTTAATATTTCACATTAAGTCCTTGTTGTTTCATCTTTCTTCAATTTTGCATATTTAGTTTTGTAATCATCAAATCTCATATCCCAACAAAAAGCTATATAATTAGGGGAAAGTATAACAGTTATAATACTAAACACTTAGGCCCTAAAATGCAGCTATATGAGGGTCTCCTAGGTTATAGTCTAGGCCAAACCACCTACTTCTCTATAACCAAAGGCTCTGATACCAATCTGTCACAACCCAGCCAAGGGGCGAAACACGAGCTAACTTCATGAATATCATCACAACACAATGGTGTCAACAATAGAGAATCACTACATGCATAACTAAATATAAAAGACACGATGTGTCATGACAGTACCGAAAATAAAGGAACGACATCTTGTATTAATGAAAAGGGGTCTCATCAATACAAAGACAATGTCTTGCAAACCTATTAAAAACCAATAACATTCAAGAATTCATGCAAACAATTATGAAACAAAATCAAATGAGAACTTCCAATGCCAGCCTAATGGTCTCTCTAGCCACTTTTATTAACTTTAACACCTTCATGACACGCTACACTAAAAATAATGCTTAAAACGCAACACAATGGTTTGTGAAGCATAGGATTTACGAAGGATCACCAATTCAAGATTTAAATAAATTGCTGTGATTAATAAAAACAAAATATGGCAGGACAATTAAGCTGACTATTATACATGCTAACATGCATTCGTCTAAACAATCACCATTAGGACGAAACGTGTCCCCTGATCCAAACCACAAAGTTCGTCTTACAGTCATGGAGAGAAATGTTACTTCGATCCCAGACTCTTGGTACCATATCTACACAATAACATATCCACACAAAGTAGGCGAAACCTCATACCCACAAAGTAGGCGAAAACCAATCCAATGTCATACCCACAAAGTAGGCGAAAACAATACAACATCATACGACATGCAGCACATAAACATATAATAGCTACATAAAAGTTCATGCGTTAATTAAAACCACATAACCACATTAATTAAAACATTTCAAAACATATTTTGCATCATTTTCATCCCAAGAAAACACAGTAAAATAGGACTATGAAACTCACCTGATTGCTCAGCTACTTGACAGAAACATGCACAAAATCTAACATAACAAAAACACAAGTTACACTCGGTTAGGCTAAATACCCAAGCAAATGTAACAACCATATGATGGACTTCTAATCCTTACACTAAGTTTATTATCCTTTAATTACATCTCCCACATCATTATCATACCCTATATGACCTTATTCATTAACTTCCACTTTTATAGTTTCTGACTGAATTTTGTAGTCACTTTATGACCACAAATAAAATACTAAAACACCTAATTGACGGTTCTCCTTACATACCATAAGCTCCCAATATAAGTTATGAGCAACGTATTGTTTAGAAAAATAACACTAATGAACTAATTTTATAAACAATTCATCATTACAAACTACAATTCGGATCTGAACGCACACACGAAAGTGGACTCCATGAAAAATACTTTGAAAATGTTTTATCGCTAGCCCTTCGAACTGGAGTTAATAGACACCTAAAATATAGCCTCTGATTTTTAGCTAACCCTAATTTGAATTTTAAGTAGGGGTTTTACTCCCCGAAATCAGACCCAAATCTGACCCGTATTTATTGTTTTGACAACTTTTCTTGCGAAAATTATTTGACTAACTTTCCGACCTCAAAACCTTTTTATCATTAAGATAACTTTAGTTGAACACAGCCCTAAAATCTGCCAAACCCTTAATCATAAATTAACGCGATCTAACCCTAACCGATTACACCTAAACGCCTATAATTCATCGCTAATCATTTCTAATTTGTCTAACATCATTAATCTACAGAGAATATGAAAACCCTAATTCTAACAATTATTTGTTACAGTTTAATTTTTAAAAAGAAGATTAATTAAAAGATTTAAAAACTTACCTAAATCCTTGAGTTGATTACTCACAGTTTATTTTTTGTATGTTATGTTTAGGTTATGGAAAAAACACAAACAAATCACCAACAATGAATCATGATAAAAAAATTCTTTTTTTCTCCTCTGCTTGGTTTCGACTAATTTCACAAAAAAAATGGAAGGAGAAGTTTGTATTTATAGTGAAAAGAAAAAGGTTTGGATAATTACCTAATTAGAATCCAACTTTGACTAAAATTGGGTTTCTTTCCCCCTTTTTCCTTCTCCTCCAAACCGACACCAAATCATACATCCCTTAATAATTAAAAGAAATAAATTCTTTTTATATTAAATTTTGTCCTTCTATCTATAAATATTATAAAAACTATATTTATTACATATTTACTTAAAACCCTTATTAAATAAATACACTAAACATAAAATAAAAACACTTACACTACTTAATATTATTATTTACACAAAAACGATTAAATTTTAACATTTTTTATAAAAACCTTTATTTATTTTACCTTTCAACCTTTTAAATGAAAACTAGATTAAATGACTATGAATAAATTTCATTTCTAATTTTATTTTTACCAACTTAATAAAACTAAGTTCAAATTTCTATATTTTCTAAACTTAACTTTTAATTTTACTAACTACTAACACTTAAAGATATAAATACGTATACATATACATAAAATACGTACACACATAGAATTATACTATCATTTTCATTGTCACCAAAATGTGAACAAAATGAAATACCCATAACAACCATAAACTCAATCACAATGAGACGATCATGCTCCATGAATTGTTAGCCAAACTCACATAAGATCACATAAACACATAATTATTATAGCACATAATGATATTCAAGTCACTATTAACGGTTTGACTAACCAGATCAAAGCACAGTTGTCACAACCGCCGCCTTACACCACCACTCGACATCACCACGCCACCACTACTGCCACCATAGTCATCACCGCTATTACCTCGTCATCATCCTCATCACCTCGTCACCAACCACCACGCCACTCTCATCATCGTCTCTATATCCACACCATCGCCACCATCTCTATGCCATTACCATCCCCATGCAGCCACCACCATCAGGGTGCGTTTGGTTTTCAAGTACCAAAAGGTGCGTCTGGTTTCTCACCATGAGGGTGCGTTTGGTTTTCTTAACACCATAAAGGGTGCATTGGTTTAGCAGAAACATCACCAAGGGTTCGTTAGGTTTTCACATCACAAGGGTGCGTTTGGTTTTGATAAAAATGACCCACATAGGGTGCATTTGGTTTCTTAAAATGTCCCAAAATGGGCGTATGGTTTTCATGCCTAAAAGGGGTGTTCGTTTGCAGCCGAACACACCACTATAAGTGGTGTTCGGTTTGGTTTAATACCACCACAGCCGCACCCTCAAGGTGTCGGGCTTGTGGTTGTCTTGTTTTTTTTATCTCGGTTGATCTCGCCTCGTTCTTCTTGGTTTATTCTTTTGTTTATTTTATTTCGGCTAGTATAAACACCCTAAATGGGTGTTTGTTTCTACGTTTTATGGCTTAGCAGGGGCGTTTGGATCTGTGTTTAACGCAGCCAATAGGGGTGTTTGGTTATGCGTTTAACAGCCCTAAGAGGGTGTTTGTTTTGCTATGTAACAGCCATAAGGGGCGTTTGGTTTGCCGTTTTACAGCATATAAGGGTGTGTTTGGTTTTACTTATTTTGTTACTATTTGATTTCATTTAGATATATATTGAATCACGCGCGTATTTTGCAACATGGTTTGATTAAAAAGGGAAAACGTTGAATTTTGTAAAAATAGGAAACATTGTATTAATGAATAGGTCATGTTGAAATTTCTAAAAATTTCTATACTTAGTATTTTTCGTTTAAAACTTTTATTATCTTGGAAACCCGATAAAAAGGATTAAGTTATATAGTTTTTAAGAGTATTAAATTGTAATTACACAATAACCCGACAAACAAACGAAAACTATACTTTCACAAACGAGACAACTAGTTTAGTTAAAACGCGTAGCGAAATACTAAATTATAAAATATTATTTTATAATTCCCGACTAATAGACAAAATAATAACTTTCGTAAAAAGTTTGAAAACGTTATTTATCTAATTCGTAACTTTAAAACGTGTGTTTACTTCTAAGCGAGAACTCTTTATTAATTTAGTTAAGTGATTTCTGAAAATGTGTCGAATTATATTGTTACAATTATTTTCTTACATTTCTTATGAAATACTTGCGAAATATTATATACTTTGAATATTTATCCTTCTCGTCTTCCTTTTTCTTATATATAATACGCGCCACGTATTATATATCTTTCTTGTCTTTCATATGTAATATATACGGAATATATTACATACTTCGCTTTTACCCTTTCGGTTTATTTTATTTAACCAACCACCAAAATCTTACAACTTGAAATCCAAATCCATTTATCAACGTGTCACGTTGATGTACTCATCCATCAGAAAACCCAAATTCATCATCCTAAGCTAGTGGGATATAACCATTAAGATAAACTGCATCTTCTTGGTCGAGCTGTTCCGTTTTCCGTTTGTGTTGTGCTTATTATTTGCATTTCTGCCAATTGTTCTTCAACATTGAAGTGAGTTCATAGCCCTACGTTTTACTTGTTTTATATTTACCTTATAACTTTTGGGGTGAGAACATGCTCGTTTACAAACATGTTTACTCTAATGATATAACAACCCGTAAATTTTCATGAATGTAATTATCCATCTATTAAATTAGATGCACTGTAATATCCATCTATTAAATTAGATACACTGTGAATAACCCAACCTATATATTATAATAATACCAACCTTTTACAGGAATTTTTTGCTTTATGCCTGTATGTAAACTTAGTTTACCATAACCAAAGTAAATGAGCACCCAACCGTCTATCACTGCTATATATTCTAATTTTTATATATATAGTATAAATTTTTACATATCTAATATATATACATATATATATAATACATATAAATAATATACATATATATATATATTACATAGTATAAATATAATATAGCATATATACATATACGCTATACATATATACATATACAATATATACAATAACATATAACATAACTATAACATATAACAGAATATACATATACATATATACATATACATATAGAATATCGTACTATAGATATATATATTAGATATATATATATATATAATACATATATCATATATAAATATATATAATGTATAATAAAACATGGAATCCATCTAATATTTCAAAGAGAGCAAATATCTTAATATCATTTTTACCAATACATTTATCCAGTTAACGTTCTTGTTCAAAAAGTATTTCAAAACAAGCATTAAAACTTTACGGTTTATCATCAAAACCATACTTATAGTAATTGTATTTAACATATAAAATGAATGAGTACAAAGTATTCAAAGCATTGTACTAGTTATCCGTAGATAATATTTGAATCATACATCCTTTTAAAATTAGTGTACAACTCATGTAAGCTCAATGTATAATCTAATGAAGCACAAATTCAAATAAGCTCTATTTACCACTATTTTCTGCCTAGATTTTGTACCACCTCTTTAGCACAAGGTACAAATACTTAATTCATAACTCCTAAACCCTAAATTGTCCTTAAACCCTAATCTAAAACCCTAAACCCTAAACGAAACCCTAAAACCCTAATTTCATTTTAAACCTAAACCTTGATCCTTAACCCTAATCCTAACACTAAACCTTAATCCTAAACTCTAAGTTATCCTTAATCCTAACCCTAATCCACGTCCTAAATACAAAAATCCTAAACTGAAACAAAAACCAACCCGACACACCCTTAATTCATTTTTAACCCATTTTAATCTTAAACAAACACCTCAATCACCTCCCTTGCATCACCATGACCTCACTAGCAACCACCCTAGTACCTCCCTCATACCACCATCATCATTACATCACTAACTTGGGCACCAAGGTGGTTTGTCACCTCCTTGGTTAGTCATGACCTTCCACCACTCTCCACCATTCATAGCTACCTTCCTAGCCCTCCATAGTTACCATGTAGCTACCCTTAGTCATCTACACTAGCTAGGACACTAATTAAACACCAAAACTTAGGCATTAAGGCTTGTCGAACCCTATAAATAGCCGAATCTAAGCAACCCTTTCAAATCATTCACCAAACTTGTTTCCTCCTTAAAACCTTGATCAAGACTTGCACTAGCAGTAGCATAAGGAAGATATCCAGCCCCTAGAAGCCAATAACCAAGAAGAACGAAGCTTTAAACCCATTTCTAGGCGTACAAAACCAAAAACCCTCAATTCGACCAAATTTCAAGTTTGCAAATCCTCACCTTGTTCAATAAGCTCATGATCTATTTTAGAACTTTTGTTAGATCATATATAAACTCTTGTTTGAAGCCTTGAATCCATGAAACCCTTGCATTTTTGGTTAAAACCCTAAAAACAACCCGTTTTGATTTTCTAGCTAACAAATCCTTTTTCTAAACTTTTGTTATGTTAGAACATCTTATT
>BQNB010149048.1:3558-16219 GCA_026074375.1 Tanacetum coccineum | reverse complement strand
GAAGACATGCATTCCCTTAATCCTTCTCGTGAAATTGCTTACTCCTCTATTTGGATCTTCCCTAGGGTTAAGTTTTCTTCTCCTGATCTAATTATACAGCATTCGGGTCATGACGTTCAAAGGGGAGTTAAGATCTATGTAGGATTTTTCCACATGCACATGTCCAATGTTGCATGGTATTTTAAGGTTCGTGGGACATACCTTTTTTATGATGGGGTTTCTCAGAAACAAGGATGGAATTAGGCCACTCATTAGGTACTTATGATATGCTAGTTCGCTCCTAGTCGGGAATGTGTCAAAGTACTCTACTTCTAACCCTTCTGTTGTCGTATTTCCCTCATCTTCATGTCCTTCTTTATGAGAATCATCATACTTCCTAATTATTTGAATAAACATTACGTCTCCATCATCCTTTGTGTAGATAAACTTTGTATCTGATGATCGGGGAACCAAGTCGGATGACTCAAGGAATGAATTGAGTTTATGAACTTTTTCTGTGATGAATGAGATTGATGGATCAGGTGGTAAGGGTGGGGTGGTGTTGATGTTTTCGGGGTTGCCCTCTTCTTTTCTCCCTTCTTCTTCTGACTTGTCATCACGGGATTTGTTTGGTTGCTTAGGACATATTGTGATAGTGTTGATCGAACTGTGGGTTCGGGTAGAGCATTGGGGTCCTCCGTTGAGTAAGAACGAGCAGGCAAAACTAGAGAGGTATAGTTAACATTCAGTTCTGAGTTTTTAACCATGTCGTTAGGAAGTGCTCCTGTTATTCGATTGGTGATGGCCTTCAAGACTGTGTTTAATTTATTGGTCATCTCGCCTTGTTGTTGTTTGAAATCGGCTTTAAACTTAGACAATCTAGCGTCTTGAGATGCCATGAAGTTAGACACCAATCCTTCAAGATTTGATTGATTGTTATAATTTTGAGGATTGTTGTTGAAGGAACGGTTCGGGAATGAACTGTTGGGCTGAAACTGATTAGGTGGGTTTGAGAAATTATTTTGAGGATTTTGGGGTTGTTTCCACCTAAGGTTTGGGTGAATTTTCCATGATGGATTATAGATGTCACCAAGATTGTTTTGCTCGGGTTTGAAAGTGAACCACTTACCTCCCGCTTTGTCGGTATGCGAGGATGCTTAATCAACAAAAGCTTGCTCAAGATTTTCCATGCAATATTGAGTGTCGTGGGGACCACTCTAGATTTCACATGAAGAAGTGATTTTGTTCACTTGAACAGATTGCTTAGGAGCAAGATGAGCTTCCATCAAGTGTTGGACTTGATTTTCAAGCTCAATGAGACGATGGTCGAATGTACTCGGGACATCTTGAGGCAAAGAGATTGCATTGACCGGTCTAGCGAAGTCCCTTGGGTCATTACAGCTTTCATTGTCATAGAGGGCTAGGTCCTCTAATAGTGCCCATGATTCTTTGTCGTTTTTGTCACGAAGCTTACCACGGGTCGATTGATCGATGGTTCGTCTTGTTTCGGGATTGACATGGTCATAAAAGGTTTGCCATTGAAGCCAAAGATTGATGCCATGATGAGGGATTTTTTAGATTAAGTCCTTGAAACGAGTCCATGCTTTAAAAAGAGATTTCCCTTGATGTTGTTGGAACATCAGGATGTCATTTTGGTGTTTAGACAAGTTCCTTCCTCGGTGGAAAGAATTGAGCAAGGAAATGAGTAATAAGATCCTTCCAAGTGGAGATGGATCATGCGGGGAGACGTTCAAACCAATTGCTAGCTTGATCTCGAAGGGAAAATTGAAACACAGGCACATTCTTTCCCTATTGTCAACATTAAGGTTAAGAGAGTCCACAATCTTTAAGAAATCCTTAAGATGTTGATTTGGATCCTCGGACCAAAGTCCGTGGAATGAGCATCCGTTTTGTTTTTTTACACCAAAAAAATCCCGGATGGTGTAGGATCGAAGAGGCACCACATTGTTCCCATTGGGGAGTTGAATGGTGTTTCGGTAGCCCTCGTGGCTAAGTCGAGAAATTAATATTAAGGTACGGGTCGAAATTTTGTCTCCCATTAAGGTCAACAAAAGGATTTACGAACAAAAACACAAAAAAGATAGACTACAAGAAAGCTAATAACAAGGAAATAAAAATCTCACTTGAAAGGATTCAAGTGAGTAGATCTAAGGTAAATAAAATTCGGAACCTACGCTATTCCCCGCGCAATGGCGCCAAAAACGTTGATGAGGTTGTAAATCCCACTTCAGTTTTACAACTCTCTAGTCAGTGTACCTAACCGTTGTAGTGTAGTATAGGCAAGACACGGGGGTTGTTATCGCTCTCTTGGGGAATAGCACTATGAAGGTCCAAACTAAATGTAACTAAGATCTAGAAGATTGGAAGAAGAATATTTTTTTGTATTTTTATATTTTATATAAGCAAGTAAAATCTTGGGTTATGAAGGTGGTTTGATTTAAACTAATAATTAACTAATTAAACTAAATAAGAGAAGATAATTCGTATGATAAGGGAGTAGTGTTTACTTAATCATGCATGGTCCTTGGTATGCTTTTCCTAATTCTATTGACTTGTCACACTTGTGATGTATGTGTAAGTATTTTCGAGAAGCATGACGAATTACACAAAAACGTCATCTACGTGATACCTTGCTAGGGCAACATACGTGCAAGGTAGTATGAAGACTATTACACAGCCCCTAGGTAGATATACATGCATTAAAATACTTAAAGGGGATCATCCACATATGAGTAAGGTAGTATGAAGACTGTTACCTATGGAATCCTTTCTACACAATCATGCCGCTCTAGATCTTCGATACACTTAAGTAACTTGGGTTTTAGAGTCTAAGCATGCACACACATCAACAAGAAGCAATATAATTAAGATATACATACCAATTCACATGCAATCATAAGCAAACACTTAAAAGATCTAGCCTAGCATGTTTAAGATAGATTAAGCACAAATATCAATCAAACAATAAGACATATTGAAAGATAAGGATAAAAGAACTTTACTATTATGAATCAAGCAATTAGGGATGGTATAAAAGGGTTGAAAAACCCTAAAATACTCTCAAAATCTGCAACAAGTCGACCTCCCATGAATTAACTCTAACACTTTATGATAATATATATTAAAATCTTAAAATCAAGTTTGTATATATAGGAATCCAATGGGGCGCGACAGCGTCTACATAATCTCATACGCCCGTCCCTCGCTATGGGGGTATGTAGCGCCTCATATTTGATGGCTGATCCAGACGGCGTCAACTTTATTTCAGACGGCGTCGCTAAGAGCTCTAAGCGATGTCACAAGCAATCCTGACGCCGTCTCCACCTTATGTAAATCATTCTTCAAGCTCATTGTCGTGCCAAATTGCAATCTTGTCCTGTTTCTTCTAAAATTGTAGCCCAAGTCATAAGTATTTCCTCCAAATGTCTTCCAAGTGCTAAAAATGCAAAAAGAAACGATTAAGAACATATTTAAAGCATTTTTGCATGATTATAAGGGTAAAATGACCCCAAAAAAGAGTATAAAATTACACCTCATCAAGTGTTTAAGTGTTATGAAAATAGTGGCTTGAATGTGAAGATGGAACTAGGCTTGTTAAGCTCTAGTTAAGGAGTAGGAATGGCAACGGGACGGGGAATTTGGCGGATGGAATTACCATCACATCATCGTTTCTAAACTCGTCCCCATCCTGCTCCCATCCCATTCGGGGAAACGTGTTACTCCCCATCCCAATGGGAGATTAAGATGCCACATGGGGATTTAGAGATTTTTTGTCCTTATCCGAAATTTGAGCATACAAATTACAACAAATGGATTTTATAAATATATATTTATATATTATATAACAGGAGGAATTTAACTAATTTATGCCACGTCATAATGCCATGTCATCATGGATGCCATCTCATTACTATTTTTTTTATTTTTAGGTAAATATTTTATTTAGATAATTTAAGAATTGATTTCCTAAAGATACCAATCACCGAAATTTTTTATATATTATGTATACCGAAAGTCCACGGCAATAAACCCTAATGAAGTATAATGTATATGATAACTCTGTAGATATTGAAGCCAGTTTACAAAGCAAACAAGAGGATGCTATAAGTAAAGAACGAGCCTTGGTTTATGCTCATAATCATCAGGTATATCAAAGCATTGGTTTATGCACATAATCATCAGGTATATGACAAGTTTTCTCTGTATACATCATAAATAATTGATTTCTATTTCACAATTTTTTTAGGTTGATCATAGGCAGGCTGGCATATAACTGCAAAATCATGCATTCAAAGGTGAAGACACCTTTAAATGAATTAATGGTAAGCACAAAGTGATTTACATATTAATCTGGATACTGATCAATTTAAAAGAAGTGATAGACTCTCTTCTGTTGTAACTTTATGTGTTTATCTAAACCCCTACTCTTCTTTCTAAAACACTTTTTTTTTGGAATGGAAAATATATTGGATCAAACTTAACCTCCTACATAAGTTCCTCACACAAGCTAGAAACACGGCTTTTTCCTTGTGTCGTATCTATATGGCCGCCCCATCTCGATGGGCCCGGTTTCGCTACCATACCTCAATTATAGGATAAAACCGTGATAACTGTCAAGTTGATTCTTCAATCGTATTATCTTTAGGTCGTGCTTCTTCTGATTTTGATATTAAAGCAAAAAGACAAACGTTATTTAGGGGGTCTTTGCCTTTGCATTTTAATAGTGGTTATGTGAGATGGAATAATTAGAACAGAAGATTAGGGGATGGTGTTCAAAGCAATGTGTAAAGCTATCAACAAGATGTAGTCTCGTTACTAAATTAGCAATCGAGTAAGCATCACACCTGTTAATACAAAATAAGCGTCGTGGTTACTAGACTGGGATCAAATCACTGTGTTGCGGTTGGGCTTCGGTTGGATTTTGAGCCGTTTGGGTTTTGTATTAGAGCAAGGAGAAGTGACGATTTCCCTCCATAATAGATAAAAAACCGTTTAGCCTTACAGTGGGGCGGACTCCCTGGTTAGATTCGGCGTGAAAGTAAGTAAACATGTAGAGAGAGAAAGTATGAGAGTATAGAGTGAGAAAATCGTACTGTTCATTATGTATTAGGTCCCTATTTATAGGGGTCTAGTATTAGGGTTTCCTAGTATTTCGTAGTGGCCAGAGTGGGTCCCTTGTCGGGCAAGGTCCCGTAATAACCGTGCATACGGATGCATGTACTTTCCGTGGACGGAAGTATCCTATAGTTAGGTCCGCGTCCGTTTTGTTATGTCCGGGTTGTGATCAATGCAGGATTGGGTTTGCTTTTGGCCCATGACTGCTAAGTTGGGCCTAGGAGCCCAAGTGACAGTATGGTCCAAGCCCAGGGGCTTGGTATACCTATTATACGTTATCAAGTCTCCCCAGTCTAGTATGATATTGCCTGCGGATCATGTCCTGCGTGAGGTGATCGATGCTAGACTTCCGGTTCCTTGTTGTTGCTAGTTTGCTTCTGGAGTTATCTATTTTATGCCGTGATGCTTTCTCATCAAGTTGGTGACGTTCCGCTGACGTGGAGCGCTGCTGTCCTTTTATCTTCTGGCTGATTTGATGGTTTTGACAGCTTTTTAACTATTTCCCAGATTTGTTGCTGCCGTTGATTATGTAAGTGGTATACACGTGGCGTCATCAAACTATTGGTAGGAGTAAATATACCAAGGGTATAAATACCCCCCCCTCTCATTTTTACTGTTTTATTCTTCACAAAACCTCCTTTCTGCCATTGTTAATTTCTTCAGCTTTTAATCCTTAAACTCCTCCGTGCGTTGTTTCTTTAACTCTACGTTTTTTGAGATTCAGGTTAGCAATCTTTCTTTGGCCCATCTGTTCAAATAATGACTAACTTTGTGTAAGCATTCCATTATGACTCCAGAAATGGTGGAAAACTTTTGTAATGACTACTATATTCCTAATGAAGTTCATCCCGTGGCTCCGGGGCGGGATAACACTATCACTCCCCTGAGGGTAAAGTGGGTGTTTATACCAGGTTTTTTGATTATTGTGTTTATAGAATTCCTTTCATGAAATTTTTATATTGGATGTTTCTCTGATATTTCCGATGTACAATACTTTCCTCAATTATCCCTTGTGGTGCTGCCCGGTAATTCTTTGAGGTTTTGACTCGCTGTTTTGGTCTCTGCCGCCATCGGATAACTGTCTTGCGTGTGTTCTTAATACCCGCACTATAGTGACGGGGGTTTAATGTTCTTTTGCAAAGCGTTCCCCCTCATCTCCTTCTAGCTTCCCGAAACCCTCGGACTCTATTAAAAATTGGTTCGATCATTTTTTCTGGGTCGATGCTATAGTGTTTCCTATCCTGGTCTCCTTGTATGTGGGGGGTGTGTTGGAGAAAGATCTGGCCCCCCATCTTACCGCTCGCCAAGAGCAAACTGTTAGGCTCCTGGAGAACAACAAGGCTCTTTTCCGCCGTTATCCGGAATGCTTTTTGTGTCTTGTGGGTCAGAGCCCATATTACCCATTTGATGAGAATACTTATCCGGCCTTTGAGAGGCCTGACGGAACGGGTGGGTGCTACTTCCTTCGGTGGAAAAAAAATTATTTTTTATTATGATTTATGAGGTCTAATCCTTTGGTGTTTGTTTTGTAGATATGGGTTTGCTTGACTTTATCAAGACTGTCGACCCCCGGAAGGTCCAAGCCGTGGAAGTTCAGAAAAAGGATGATCAGGTGAAGCTACTGGAGAGTACGAGTCATTGCTTCATGCCCTTGGTTGCTCCTGCTGCGGGTGTCGGTAGTTCTGCTGCTGCTCCTGAGGTGTCAGCTCCTGAGGTGTCTGTTCCGGCTGAGGTGGAGCCCGAGAATGTTATTCCGGAGGACACCTATTTAGATTTGATGGGGCCGGATGAGGTTGTCGCGACTGCCAGACAGGAAGTCATGAGAAAGAGGTGGGGAAAGCAGGGTGATGCCATTCCTGCCATAGCATCTAGACGACGGAATCACCCCAGTTTTTCTACTGGTACTGGCGGGAAGACCCTTGCCGGGCTGAGGCAACTTATGCCGACGAGTCCTCCTGTGTCGAGGCCTTCTTTTCAGGCTGATGTCCAGGCCCATGTTGTTCAGAGGTATTTAAATGTTTTTTTTACTACTTCTATGCGCTTTCCTTAACATATATTTTTTTATACTTGGTAGTGCCCGGATCACGGATGTCCCGGTGTATACTACTGCTGCTATTGTAACTTCCGCCCTGGAGAATGTGGGTATTACACCTACATTCGGATATGTAGTGGGCTTCTCAGCTGAGACTTCAGAAGGGGCGGATGGACTCCTTTTATGAGTTGCCTGCCCTGAATTCCGCTTATGCAAAAGGTTGGTATGTTCCTCGATAAAACATTACCAACGACTCGCTGTTGGATGACGGTTTTTCCTGCCGCACGTTGGTTGACCGCGTTGCCCCCTGGCTTTTTCTCTACCCTCCGCAGTATGGACTATGAACAATTGTAAACGGAGTTTAATGTGGGGGCGGTGCGGCAGATTTGTCTTGAGTCGGAGATAGATCCGTGACGAGCATGAGTTGGGGGGGGAGGGGGGTTAAGGAGAAGCTCAAAGGCAAGTATGATGCTCGTGGTAGGTTGCTTGAAGAGAAGGACCTGGAGATTCTTAGACTTAAATCTTTATTGGTGGAGGAGGAGGAGAAGGCGGAGAGGGCGGAGACCGCGGAGGTTGCCCGTCTTCATGGTCAGGTGTCTGCTTTGACCGGGGAGGTGTCAGTACTGAAAAGTACTGTTGCACAAAAGGACACTGACATCTCCTTACTTGATTCCCGTGCCACTTATCTCAAGTCTGCGCTTGATGATTCCAAGGCCGCTTGTGCTGAAGCCGGGAGCTTGATTACCTCCTTGACTTCTGAGAGGGATAGGCTTACCTCTGAGGTATGTCTTTTATTCCGCATGTTGTTGTTGTATATATATATATATATATATATATATATATTTTTTAAACTTCTTATTTTCGCAGGTTTCTACCCTTCGCACCGCCTTCCAGGATTTTAAAGAGAAGGCGGAAGCTCAGCAGGAGGAGCAGGCCCAGGTGCTTTATAACCGTGTAGCCGAGCTTGAAGCCCATGTTATGGATGTCTCCGGTCGTTTGGAGGGGGAATTTTATCCCGCCTGCCTGACCACCTTGGCCGAAAGGAGATGGTTTCTGACGCATGGGATTCAGCTTGTTGTGCTAAAGTGTTTTAAATCTCCTGAGTATCAAAGCATTCTAGGTCACGCCTTGGGCCGTGCCATGGATTTCGGTATGCAGGAGGGCTTGGAGGCTGGGTATGAACATGGGGTTGCCAGAACCCCGCTTTCCGTGATCGAGGCTTATAACCCGGAGGCTGCCAGTACCAGCTATCTTGATGCGGTGAAGGCTCTTGAGGACGTGGGATTCCCTATTGGGATAAAATTTGTTTACGTCCAAAAAGACTGCGGGATGGAAGTGGTCCTTAACTGCTTTGCCCTGGACGGACCTTGGCTGTCTCCGGAAGCTGCCTCACGCAACCGTGTCTTGAGCACCTTTCCGTCCCCATCCATCATTCTGATGATAAAGCCATCGTTGGGGATACTTTTTTGTCCTTCGCTTTGTTGAATGTTCATTCTCGCGCCGAAGGAGCGAAGAAGCATGCTGCAGCCCTTCGCCAGCTTATGATGGAGATAGTTTCTGACCCCCTGTCTTCTCAGACTTGGGTAGGTGAAACTAGTACTTTTGCGGCTCCTCTCTCCGTCGAGGATTTTGATGAAGTAGATACCGACGAGGCTCTAGGGAGCGTAGTTGCCATTCCTAAATTTGAAGCCTGTCGCTTTTAGGTAGTGCCGTGACCGCATGTGATCTGTTGTAATAGTTTTTGTGTACAACTTTTTATGATGTTTTCTATACCGCGGCCGTCTGTGGCTATTTCTGCGGCTTCTTTGTAATATGAATGCTAGTTGAACATGTTCATATATTTTGCTATCTTTCTATTCATTACTGTTGTACTTCGTATAGATAGTCATGTGATATTGTGGGTTATTCTCCGGTTGCAAGGGTTTGCATTACGCTTACACACTCTGAGCTCATTTTTGAGGTTGCTTCTAAGAACCTTTTTATACGGGATAATATATTGCAGGAGCGTGGCTCCTTGCAGTTGCGCCGTCTTACCATTAATATAAACTTTGCCAATTGTAGTAAAAAAGATTACATTTAGGATTTAAAACTCGTGAGGGTAGCTAGTCCCCACTTTTCATTAAAATTTAATACATTACAAGATAAAGATAAATTGAGATATTGCCCTCCGGATCATCATATGTGCCGGACGGGTTCTTACATTTCGTGTACATAACACTTTTTAAGATTACAAATGTTCCATGTCCGCGGGAGTTCGTTTCCTTTGCAATCTTTGAGTTTGTACGCTCCTTTTCCAAGTGACTCTGCAACTTCGTACGGTCCTTCCCATTTGGGTCCGAGCTTGCCTCCATCTCTGGCGTGACTTGCGTCGTTGCTGCGGTAGACCATGTCGCCTGGCCTGAAACTTGTGCCACGGACCCTGGAGTTGTAATACTTTTCCATTTTAGTTTTGCTTTTTGCTTCTCGAATTGCTGCTTGTTCCCTTTTTTCCTCTATGAGGTCCAGGTTTACTTCCAAGGCTTCATCGTTCTTTGTCGGATCTACTTCCATAGTCCGGAGCGTTGGCATGCCTATTTCCGCTGGGATTACAGCCTCCGTGCCGTATGTTAGTGAAAATGGTGTTTCCCCATTGCTTGATTTTATCATTGTGCGGTGGGACCATAGGACGTGTGAAAGTTCTTCTATCCAATCTTTGCTTCTTTCATCCAATCTAGCCTTTATTCCTTCCCCAAACTTCGTGTTTAGCCATCTCAACCATGCGTTTGTTTGTGGGTGCTTCACGGAAGGCAAACATTTGACGGATACTAGTTGTCCACACAAGTCTTTGAATTGGGTTGTCGCGGGAAATGTTTCCCAGTGTCTGATTCAATTTCCCCTGGTAGACCAAATATGCTGAACTTATGTAGGCACATACGAACTTTTTTACTTGATGCTATGATAGTGCACGGGCTTGGCTTCGATCCATTTGGTGAAATAGTCTATAGCTACAATCAAGAATTTGACCTTGCCCGGGCCTTCTGGGAAAGGTCCGGCTATGTCGATCCCCCATTTGTATAATGGCCACGAAGATATGATAGGACTTAAATTTTGTTGCGGGTTTCTTGGGACGGGACGATGAACTTGGCAATCATTGCATTCCATTATTATATTTCGTGCGTCCAATAGGCATTGTGCCAGTTATATCCCACTGTTCGGGATAAGCTTTGGCAACTACGGATCTTGGAACAGAATGCATGCTGCACGACCCTTCATGTATTTCTCTAAGGATGTAGTTTTCTTGGAGCGGTCCGACACACCGGAGCCATGGTCCTAGGAAGGATTTCTTGTACAAAGTTCCGTTAATCATGGTGTACTGAATGCTTGCGAAGTGTACCGCCCTGGCTTTCTTTTTATCTGCCGAAAGTATTTCCTTTGTAAGGTACTCGCATATAGGTGTCATCCATGTGTTGCCTTCCTCCTCTACTACGGCGAGGATTTCCTTTTCATTTATGGATTTCTCCTTTAGTTCTTCCACGAGTACCTATTTGCTGAGATGTACGAAGCTTATGGATGCAATCTTGCTTAGGGCATCTGCTTCTTGTTTTTGCTTTGTGGTACTTGCTTGATGGAGAATTCCCTGAAGCTTCTTGTGAGCGTTTTTACTTTGTTCAAATATTAGATCATGCCTGATTCTTTAGTGACGTAGGAGCCATTAACTTGATTGGCTACAATTCTTAAGTCTACATGTGCTTGCAAGTTCTTTACGCCCATTTGTTCTGCCATCCGGAGACCGGCTATTAACGCTTCATACTCAACTTCATTGTTTGTGGCTTCAAACGTGAACCTCATGGCATATGTGAACTCAACCCCTTCTGAGTTGGTTAGTATTAGTCCGGCTCCGGCACCATCTATACAAGATGATCTGTCTATAAAAAGAGTCTAAGGTTCCGGTATTTCCTCCGGTTCTGTCATGGGTTCATCCGGGGATTCTTCCTCCGGCCGTTCCACAATAAAATCCGCTAGTATTTGTCCTTTGATTGATGTCCTTGGCCTATATTGGATATCATATCCTTCTAGTTCAAACTTCCATTTTAGCATCCTCCCGGAGATTTCTGAACTCGACAGCAGTTGCTTTATTGGTTGGTCCGTTATGACGACAATTGTGTATGCTTGGAAATATCTTTTCAGCCGTTTGCTTGCGCTGAGCAAGGCTAACACCAGCTTTTCCATGGGAGTATAGTTGATCTCTGGCCCTCGTAGAGCACGGCTTACAAAGTATACTGGTACTTGTTTGCCTTCCCTGTCCGTCATTAATACTATACTGATTGCTTCTTTGGCTGCGGCCAAGTATACGATTAGCTCCTCCTTTTCTTTAGGTGCAGTTTCTTCATTTGTTTGAAGGCTGCTTCTGCCTCTTGAGTCCATTGGAAGTCGCTTTTTTTGTGCACTTTTTCAAGGTTTTGAAGAAAGGCAGTGATTTTTCGGCCAATTTTGACAAGAACCTGTTTAAACTTGCTAGTTTCCCATTCAGCTTTTGTACGTCCTTGAGGCATCTCGGAGATGGCAAGCTAAGGACCACGTCGGCTTTTTCCGGACATACTTTGAGTCCGTCAGTATTCACTTTATAGCCCAAGAACATCCCCTCTTGCATTCCGAAGGAGCATTTTTTTTGGATTCAGCTTCATATTTATTTGCCGGAGCGTTTTAAATGTTTCTGTTATGTCAAGGATAATTTCTTCTTCCGTACGGCTTTTTATGACCAAGTCGTCGACATATACCTCCAGGTTGCACCCGATCTGCCTTTGGAATGCCTTATCTACTAAACGCTGATAGGTCGCTCCTGCGTTTTTTAAACCAAACGGCATCTTTGAATAGCAAAATATCCCTTGACTTGTGGTAAATGCCGTTTTTTCTTCGTCTTCTTTTGCCATTTTAATTTGGTGGTATCCTTTATATGCGTCCAGGAAGCATTTGAAAGGGTATCCACAAAGAGACTCTATTTTCCAATCTATTTCTGGCAATGGGTAGCAATCCTTGGGACATGCATTGTTTAGATCTTTGAAATCTACACACATTCGCCAGGTTCCATCATGCTTCTTGACCATTACTGGGTTAGATAGCCAACTGTGGTAGTGAACTTCTTTCATGATCCCGGCATCCACCAGTTTTTCCACTTCTTCTTGGATTGCTTTGTTTCTTTCCGGTGTTTGCCCTCTTTTCTTTTGCCTGACAGGTCGGCATTCCTCCCGGATATTCAAGCAATGTTCCGCAATGCTTTGTGGGACGCCCGTCATATCCGCTGGTTTCCAGGCAAAGACGTCTAAGTTTTGTCCAAGTATAGTGCATAGTTCCTTACGTCCTTTTTCCGTTAGGGTAGACCATATTGTCACACCCCATAAATTCCCGGTTAGTATTCCGACTCACTCCGGTCATCTACTTTAAAAAAAATTCGTTACGTTTAAATTTGGCAATTTACCGAGGAACTAAACTGCGTAAAAACTGAGAAACGTCACCGGACGCGTTCCGGCATCGGTT
>BQNB010149047.1:0-16219 GCA_026074375.1 Tanacetum coccineum | reverse complement strand
TATCTTGTGTTATTGATCTGATAAGTAACACGCCCCGGATCCTTATTCCGCTGCGACCCATTTTGGGGGTGTTACACCTATCCTTGCCTTTAGTTTAGTGAGCTTAGTTGAGCCATAAGGTGACCCTGGTATCAACGAGTACGTTCTTATTCCATTGGTAAGGACTCGGACAGTGGACTACTAGTATATAAAGAGTCGTTAAGCAGTAAGTGGGTCAAGTCTCCATGAGCTAGGGTTTAGTAAGAGCACCATTATTAATCTCCTAAGATAGATTATAATCAATAAATGCTTGCTTTATGCGGATGCGTCTAATTGTGACAAAATTAGCGTGTCTAGGTCTTAGGAAGAAGTACCGCCTAAGTCTAGGAATGATATGCCCTTCGAGATAAGTCAATTATTGCACTAATAAACAAACCAACGTTTTATCAGATTACTCATGGTTGATACGTTTTCCTTACATTAGTTCTTGACAGCTGTTTATCTTCTTGTGTGCGTTTATTGCTTTACTTGTCATCAAAACCTTAGGTTAGATAACTAAACCTCGTACCAGTCTCTTAGGCTAAAATCCCCCCTTTTCCCTTAGTTTAGGTTTAACTTAGGTTTACCATAGAATAGAATAATTTAGAACTAACTTAGATAACTAAAATACTGATATAATTAAGAATTAACGCTCTCGCTCTTAGTGATCGACACCCTACTTACCACGAAACTCCATCTGACCGGGTACACTGCTCGTTAAAGTGTTGTTTTTAGGTATAGTCGGCATAAAATAAATAGTAAAACTTGATACATAAAATACCTACGTACAACGACACATCAAGTTTTTGGCGCCGTTGCCGGGGAGTGAAGTTGTTTAGTTCTTGTTTATATTAGTGTAGTTTAGTTTAGTTTAGTTTAGATTAATTTGCATATTTGTGTGAGTTTGTTTTTGTATGTTTGATTTCTGCCTTATATATTGTGTGTTTGTGTGTTTTTATGCATTGTTACAGTTTATGTAACTTTCTGAGTCGAATACTCAATACGGCGTATTCATCTTATTGGATACGGCGCATAATTTTTTTTAAACCAATACAGCGTATTCGACTCCATCATCAATACGGCGTATTCAGTTAACTGAATACATCGTATTAGGCTATTTGATAGTTTTATTTCCTAGCAAATTTATTACAGGTTAAAATGGACGACCCCAATATAACTATGGAAGAATACATCAGGCTTGAGGAAGAAAAAGCTCGTAGGCGTGGTAAGGTGTATACTGGAAACTGCTAAGTATGGTAAGATCTGGTATGATGAAGACGTTCATGACCTTAGATTCGTTGAAACCGAATTCCCAGCTATAGTCTTTAATGACGAATTAACATCTGAAAAAGCACTCTCTTGTGAACCCACGATAAGTTCTCTTAACAACAATGAAATTGACTTTAGAATATCGTTTGACGAACCCGACGATGAATATTACATGGTAATTTTTGACAAAAACTCGCTTTCTTATAAAATAATTTCTGTTAATTATTTGAAAACGGATGCGGAAAATGACAATGAAAAAGTCAATATGCCTTCGTTTCCATCACCCGAGCCACTGGTCAGTTATTTTGATGATTTAGACTTCCTTAAAGACTTTGAAAACGAATTTCTAGCCATTTTTTACAATGATGCTCTAACGTCTAAATCAAATTCCTCAACTGAACCTGTTGAAATTTCTCATCATATCGATGAATTTAATTTGAAAACTGAAACATCTTTGTCCGAATGTGATGGAGGGGAACAAAACGTTTTATACTTTAATGATCTATTTCCTTTTAACGTAATTTATCCCTATGATTCAAAATCAGATATGGACAATGATGATGATAAAATCGATATTAAACAATCTTCGGGGGGTAATGTAATAAATACAGATGATGGTGCCTATGCACATGGGTCAAATAAGTTTTTGGAAACAATTCATGATAATTCTAATAATTTTTTCAAAGCTGAAACTTTTATCAAGGAATTAAATGGTAATATCATGACTTGGAATCATCTTAACAAAGGGATGTCATTCATATTCCTAATCAAGAATTTGTATATGCCATTTGGCATCCCGTTCGACCCTAAATTGTTTTATAATAATGGGATTAAATTGGGGCAAGTCTAACTTAAAGACTTTTCTGTAAACAAAAGTGCTTGCCGGGAGACAACCCGGAATGTATTTTTAATTTTTATCGAGTTTGTCTTACCAGACTGTCTATATGGCGTATCCAAACCCCATGGATACGGCGTATTGACCTTTTGGACGTTATCCAGTCTTTATTTTCAGCACAGTCGATATGACGTATTCGTTAAACGAATACAGCGTATTCGACTTCTACAGGTCTCAATACGGCGTATCCTATGGAATGGATACGGCATATCGACTTCCTGTACAGTTTTAGGTATTTATTTCGAGTCTAACCGACGAATACACGGAGCAAGAAATTGCACTTGTTTTCTTATGCTTAATACATGACCTTCTGAACGAAAATGACAACGTTGCTGGAGTATTTTCTGAAATCTAATGTGTGTTGTAGTCATGCGGGCATTCAAACGCACTTACAACACACATTCTTGCTTATAAACTCAACACGGAGAATTTACCGAGCAAAACATTAGGGGAGTTTCTCATTCTAATTCTTTTTATTTTCTCTTATTATTTTATTGTTTTATCTATACAACGAGTACGTTGTATAATTTAAGTGGGGGGGTGGAGAATTAGAACACACTTGTCTTCTTTTTTTTAAAATAACATGCTACGTGCTTAAAAGTGCTTAAAAATAGGCTAAATTTTAAAAAAAATTAGCATGACTTTTGTAAAATCATCTAGTACCATTACTAGAGAACTTAACCCCCTTGTTACATATTATGAGAATTAAGCCTATTATTGTTTCCAATTGACTACTAAAATTCTACAAAATTATGAGTGTATGGTGATGTAGTGGGAACTTTAGAATTGGCCTGGGTATATCAGGGAGGGACCGCAATGATTTGTACTATGGATTTAGATGGAGGAACATGTTCAACTGATAAATTTATAGGATTAAACCAAATAGCCAACATGTCGTAAAATTAACTAACTACACTGGTTAGTTAACTCACGGGTAACCCTTTGTTTACTCTCAGTTTTAGAGTAAGATCCCCTAGAACAACCTGTTGAGCTATTACTTTCTTTTTCTACACCATATTATATGTTTTGTTACACCTTTGCACCTTAGCCTACCGTGTAGATTAAGCATATTTTAATCAAAGTTGCTAGTTGCTTTCATGTAAAGTTTGTATTTCCTGTGTCAAAGTGAAATTTTTCTATCTCTGTAATGGTCGGGAAATTGCACAATACAATAGGAAAAATATGTAGCTCATAAGTTTTGCTACTTTCACGATTATGAATCATGTCCGAAGAAGAAGTGTTACAAGGAAAAGATTATCCGGATGAATTATGATAGTGAAGACGTTGAAATAAAACCGAGATTTATGATGTTATTGAAAAAAAAGAGAATAAACGCAGAAAATAAGATAAGAAGAATTATAGTGTTCAAAAGACAAGTTATACGAAGAATTACCTTGGAAAGATCAATTATTCGTTAATACGTTACAAAAGAAATCAACGATGTAAAGTCTTGAAAAAAGTTGCCGATATCACCACTTACTTGTAAAAGTATGTAAAGAGCGGGATGTAAGGGAAGTTGACCGTTATGGGAATGCCAACTTAGGTTGTCTTTGTCATTTCTGTGATCGAGGCGTTTGTCTATATGTTTGAGTCTTTGTCATGGAACGGTCGGGGAAAGTTACTAGCAACCGTACCTTATTTGTTGGCTTAATCTATTTGTTTCATGAAAAAATTGTTTAACAACCATTTACTTCCCTTTCCTAGCACTAAACCTTATGTCCACTCGAACAAGGACTTGTTCGAGCATGCATGTCTATTCCATCGTTACGGCCATGTATGCATGTCTCAGCTGCCTTGTTGGATGACGAATTTCGGTGAAAGTTAGAAGCTCCCTACCCTATATCATTCTTCATCCTAACCGCTGGTTAAACACGAATAGGGATGTGATCGGATTGTATGTGTCTATTTCGTTGTTACGGTCGTGTATGTACGATGCAGCTGCCTTGTTAGTGTGGTACTTATGGTGAAAGGGATTGTTGAATGATCAAACCCTAAGCGTCTTAACCCAATTATCTTTTGACTTCATTATCTTAGCTTTAGCGATGAGATGTGTATCATGCCAAGCCTATGATAAAAACTAATCACGAATGATAAATTAAAGCGTACCAATTAAATGTTGCCCCCCTAGAGTTTAGTTGAGTGATCTAAGTGATTTCATTCCATATTCGTGAGGATGCTTGTTATGTAAAGGTTATTAGTACAAAACGATGCTTAAACGAAAAAATCCTCAACATTTAGTTGGACCACCTTTTATAAACAAATCTTTTCAAAGTATACTTGAGGACAAAGTAGGATTCAAAGTGGGGGGTTATTTGATGACATAAAATACATCACTTTATTATATCATTTATCCTATCTGTTTTGCCCACTTTTATATAATTATTGTATTATTTGGTACTTAATTGCTTTAATGTTTATAAATGCAGTAATTCAGGAGTGTTTTGTGAAGACATGCTAAAAGGCGTATAATTTGGAGCTAAAATGAAGGCATTTGAAGAATGCTGATTTCTGAATACATACGCCGTATCCAACATAAGAGATACGGCGTATCAGCGCCAAGACTTCACAAGAAAACGTGTTTGACCAGTTCCCAATACGGCGTATCCCTTCTATTCTTTACAAACCGCCGTATCCATAAAAGATAACTATTTAAAGATACAGTAAATAAAGTAATTTGGAAAGTATACAATTGATGAGAAGTTAGACTTAAGGAATCCTGCCCAATACGCCGTATGACTATCCAGATACGGCGTATCGAGTTCTTTTTTTGATATTATAAATAGAAGACTTAAAAATGAGTTTTCGCGTGTGCAATTTCATAATTCTTTATTCCATACTCATTAAAAGATGAAATTTTATAAGAGAATATAAGCCACCAAAGTCTTGCATTGATCACGAATCCATTGAAGTTCTCGTGTATTTTTTACTTCCTGATCGTTCGATTTTCATTATTGATTACGCTTGTATAATTACAATGTTTGTGGGCTAACTACCATCGGGTATTAGCTCATCTTAATGAAAAAGTTAATGTTTGGTTTGTTTTGAATGTCGATTTCTTTAATTTATCGTTGATTGTTTAATTATGTAATATCACTTCAGACTTGTTTATGTGTTTGAATATGCGAACTATCATTCAACGGAGTTAGTGTACCTTAAAAAGTATCTAGATACCGGGATTTGGGGGGGCTTTGCATATTGTGTTTTACAATTACTGGGCAAAAAGGATCACAAATTAACTGTTCTTGTCTTTGTACTATTGAATTATGAGCTTAGTTGGACGGTAGGTGACCCGTTTATGTTTCAGCAATCTTGACTCTTAATTAACTGAAAAGATTTACATAGGTAGACACCAGTATATAAAAATGCCGTCAAAGCAATAAATGGGTAATGTACCGTTAGGACTAGGGTTTAACAGGATCACCATTGCTTTGATTTCCTAAGATAGATTATAATTAAACTTAAGGATGCGTTATGCGGATGCGTTAATTGTGACATGATTAATCATGTCAAGGTTTAGGTGATGTCCGCCAAATCTTAAAGAATGATATGCCGCTTGAGATAAGTAAATCTTTGCACTAAAACAAAACAAACCAAAATTGAACTGGATTTAATATGGCTAACACAGTTTTCTTCATTTGCTTGTACCGCTTTTTTATCTTCTGATTTCCTTCTTTTATGTTTATTGTGTATTGAATTTATATTTGTCACCACCAAACCTGTGCCAGTCTCTCAAGCTAAAAAGCCCCATATCATTAGACAACGTATATAGCATATGTTTAACCAGTAAATAGACTAATTGGAATTAATTAAAATACTGATAGAATATAAGGATTAATGTTTCACTCTTAGTGTTCGACACCCTATTTACCTCGAAACTCCATCTTGACTGTGTACACTGCCCGTTAAAGTGTTGTTTTAGGTTTGTCAGCTAAATATAAATGTACAAAGTTGATAATTAAATTATTTACATACAAGGACAAGCAACATCCAGTTATATGTCTTAGATTGGTTCTATCTCTGAGTAGAACTCAGAAATTTAGCTTAGTACCAGAAAAAGTGTAAACAACGTGTACGGTTTTCTTCGCCTAAAGGGAGCTTGTTGACATAGTAAAGAAAACTCTCGAGTTGGGTACTCGGGGAGTGGAGTAGGGCGAAGAGGAGCTTCGTAGCCGAACCACTATAAATCATCGTGTCTTTGGTTTGATCTTTCCTATCTTTACTATTTATATTCGCATTTACTTACTTATTAATTATTACATCGCTATCATTACCATACGTGTATATTATTGATTTCACATAAAGTAAACAATCTATGTTTTATTTTTAAAAAGGTAAAATCATTCAAACCCCCTTATTATTTCACTCAATTGGTATTTGAGTATCAGAAGCAAGGTCGCCCAAGATCTTTTGACGTGGGATATTGTACATTAAAGCTTGAATCGATCTATGGATTCCGATAAATATCTAGAAGGGCAATCTATGCAAAGACCACCACTTTTTGAAAGCGATTGTTTTATATATTAAAAAAATAGATTTGAAACTTATGTAAAAGCAAAAGATTTAGATCTTTGGATATTTTTCTATGATGGTGATTTTCCACCGGTTCCAAAAAAGTTACCAAAGTTTTAGAAATAGTTCCTTTTTAAGAACAAACCGATGATCTAAAAACAAAACTTGCTAAAAATAATGAGGCTAAAATGGTTCTTTATAATGCTTTACCTACAAAAAGAATATGAAATAATTTTTATGTGTAAAACGGATAAAGATATTTGTCAATCGTTGTTAATCACACATCAAGGTAATAGCCAAGTAAATGATAATAAAATTGATCTTCTTGTTCAACAATATGAACAATTTACAATCATTGAAGAAGAATCTGTTGATAGCAGTTTTGTTAGATTTAATACTATTATTACTAGTCTCAAAGCACTTGATGAAGGTTTTTCTAGCAAGAACTATATTAGGAAGTTTCTTAGGGCTCTACATCCAAAATGGAGAGCAAAGGTCATGGCGATTGAAGAATCAAAAGATTTATCATCACTAGCTCTAGACGGGCTCATCGGTAATCTAATAGTACATGAAGTAGTGATGGAAAAAGATTTCGTAATTTACAAAGGCAAAAAGGAAAGGGTCAAGTCCATTGCCTTAACATCTAAGAAAGTGTCTAGTGATGATGAATCTATCGACATCGAAAGCGATGTGCGAATATGCTTATGAGCCTTAAGTGTTGGGATTAAACGCTTATGCTGATCTTGAAGTTACTGCTGCTAAGTTAATGCTGCTGGTGTATAAGTTACTACTGCTGGTGCTAAGTTAATGCTGCTAGTACAAAAGTTACAACTGCTCAAAGATTAAGACTGCTGAAAGAGTTTCTACTATCAAAAGAGAATGGATAAAGACAGAAGAAAGGATAAAGATTGATTGGAGATCAAGATTACTTACGTGATAAGTATGAGTTATTTATAGAATAGATCATAGTGAATATTCTAAGTTTTAGGAATATATTGTAAATATTCACTAGGATCTTGGTGTATAAAAGGATGTCCCTAGGGCATCAGAGGGTTTTTGCTATCTTTAAATCTTTTGTTTTTTGGGGATATCATTATTGGCTTCAGGTTTTGTAACCCTTATACTGTTAGATATTCGTATTAATATATTGAAGTTTGTTTGTTAATATGTATGTTCATTAGAATTGATGTTCTATTGCATATTCTTCTTATTGATCAAAGATTAGATTATGCATAGTCTTTAATATATTTTACAAAGTTTCTACCATAGTTGTGTAGGGTTTACCTTGCATAACTAAACCTTACACAAGGCTAAGGAATTCAAGATCTTTCAAGTGGGATCAAACATGTGTGTATCAGAGCTTGTTAGAAGCTTTGAATAAAGAGAAAATTGCTTTTTCACACAAGGTATGATATGTTACAAGAGATGGATCAAGCTCAAAACATATGGAGGTGCTTCAAAAGTGCCTTTGCTCAACCAGATGAGTATGAGCTTTGGAGGATGAGGATGGAACAATACATCCAGATGATTAATTATTCTCTATGGGAAGTCATAAAGAATAGTAATGCACCTCCAATAACAAAAGTTATTGATGGTGTTGAGACTACAATTGCTCCTACAACTGCTGAAGAAAAGGCACAAATGAGGTTAGAGGTAAAGGCAAGAAGCACTTTATTGATGGGAATCCCTAATGAACATCAATTGAAGTTTAACTCCATCAAAGATGCCAAGTCATTGCTGCAGGCTGTTGAGAAGAGGTTTGGAGGGAATGCTGCTACTAAAAAGACTCAGAGGAATCTTCTAAAGCAGCAGTATGAAAATTTTACTGCATCTAGCTCAGAGGTGTTAGATCAAACCTTTGATAGGATTCAAAAGCTTATCAGTCAGTTGGAGATTCATGGTGAAAGTATCTCACAAGAAGATGTGAATAAGAAGTTCTTAAGAAGTTTGTCACCAAAATGGAACACACATACCATTATGTGGAGGAACAAGCCTGAGATAGATACATTAAGCATGGATGATCTTTACAACAACCTGAAGATCTATGAACCAGAGGTCAAAGGGACATCAAACTCAAGCACAAACACACAAAACATAGCCTTTGTGTTCGCAAATAGCAGTACAAATAGAGCAGTTAATACTTCTCATGGTGTTTACAACTGCTAGCACTCAAGCTACTGCTATTAATTCAACATCAATTGACAACTTAAGTGATGCTGTCATCTATACTTTCTTTGCAAGTCAACCAAACAGTCCACAACTTGACAATGAGGACTTGCAACAAATTCATCCTGATGATTTAGAAGAGATGGATTTAAGGTGGCAGATGGCTATGCTTAACAATGAGGGCAAGGAGATTCTTGAAGAACAAAAAAAGAAAAAAAACAAAACACAAAACACACAAAAAAAAAAAAAAATGGAAGGAATTTTTCTGTGAATGGTACTGAGACCATTGGGTTTGATAATTCCAAGGTGGAGCGTTACAACTGCCACAAAAGGGGACACTTTGCAAGGGAGTGCAGGGCTCTAAGGAACTAAGAAAACTTGAATAAGGAGAATACAAGAAGGTTTGTGCAGTGGAGATAACTACCTTTGAGCTTTGGTGTTTGTGATGGTTCTGGTTATAATTGGAGTGGTCAAGCCAGAAGATGGGTCCAACTAACTTTGACTCATGGCTGACTCTCTACAAGTTTATAACTATGAGGTATCTACTGATTCAAACTGTTCATCATCTTGTTTAGAAAATGTTAAAATTCTTAAAGAACAAAGTGAACAACTGTTAAAGAGTTAAGGACATCTAAGTTAAAATGCTATTTCTTATAAAATGGTTTAGAGTCTGTACAAGCAAGATTTTGTTTATATGATAATGAGTTTGTTTATGAGGAAGATATTAGAGGTCTTAAAAGGTAGAATCATTCAGAGACAGTAGCCATTACAGAGCTTAGATGAAAGTTAGAACTGGACTCAAAAACTAAAAAGATGAATTCAGCTAATAGTAGAAAATTTTTGAGAAATTTCATCTAAAAAATTAAGCAAACTAATAGACTGTCTGATAGTTGATAAGTGGCAAAACATGTTTAGGGTATATGTTGTCCACCTCCTATACAGAATTTTATGCCTCTATAACCTGATTTGTCATTTCTTGGTTTCGAAGGAGTTTACAAGTAAGCCTATTGTTATTTTTTAAAACTGCAGCTAGTGAAACAGTGAAGCTAAGGCTAGTGAAGCAAAGCCTAAGAAGTTAGGAAGAATAATGGTGCTCCAATTATTGAGGATTGGGTGTCTGATAATGAGGAAGATGATGTGCCTCAGGCTAAGATTGAAAAGAAAACATTTAAGCCTAGTTTTGATAAGATTGGTTTGTCAAGCCTAAACAGCAGAAAAGACTGCTAGGAAAACTGTCAATCATGTGAGCAAAATAGACATAAACATTCATACTCCTAGAGGCAATCAAAGAAACTAGTTTAATATGATGTCCCAAGATTAGGAAGGTATTTTTGAGATGTTTAATTAAAGCTTGTTTTGTTTGTGAAAGTTTTGATCACTTGCAGGTATGATTGTAGAAAGGTGATATTCAAAGGGGGACTAGTTTCAATAATACAAAACCTATTTGGAACAATGCTCAAAGGGGTGAATCATCAAAAACTTTGATAGAAAGACTCACCCTGTGCTAAAAAACATAGTTCCAAGTGCAATTCTAACGAAGTTGGTTTAGTATTAGTTATACTGATAGACAAGTTATGCTGCCCACACAAAACACCAGTGAATGTGCCGGACCATTGTCATATCTTTCTAAAATAGCACATTCAACTGTTAAAAGGCCCATTCATAAGAATACAACATTTAAAAACAGTAATTTTAATCAGAGGGTTAATACTGTTAAGGATAAAAATGTTAATATTGTTAGGCCAAAAGTAGTAGTTAATACTGCTAAGCCAAAAGCGGTAGTTAATGCTGCTAGGCAAACACTAGTAGTTAATGTTGTTAAGGGAAATAATGTTAATGATGTTAAGGCCTCAGCTTGTTGGGTTTGGAAACCAAAGAATAAAGTTTTAAACCATGTTTCTAAACACAACAGTGCATCAATCACCCTAAAGAAGTTTGATTATGTTGATGCACAATGCAGATCCAAGTCAGTGATGGCTTGGGTCCCCAAAAGAAGCTAATTTTCTTATCTAATATGCAAGGCAATCCACAAATAGATATACAGGATCAAAGAGTGATTGATAGTGGATGCTCAAGGCACATGACAGGGAACATGTCCTATTTAAGGACTATGAAGAGCTAGATGGAGGTATATTGTTGCCTTTGGGAGTAACCCTTAAAGGGGGAAAATCACAGGCAAGAGGTATAATCAAAACTAGTAATTTAGATTTTCTGAGAATGTGTATTTTGAAGAGGTTAAAGTTTACCTCTTTTAGTGTCTCACAAATGTCTGACAAAATGAATTAGTCTTCTCTTTAATGACACAAAATGAATGTATTGTTTTATCTCCAAACTTTAAGTTAAGGATGAAAGTTAGTTTTCTTCATAAGTTCCTAGAAAGAAACATATGTCTAATGTTGAATGTTATAGAATATTGTTCCTAAAGGAGGTTCTACTTGTTCTCTTTGCAAAAGCCACATCTGATGAATCTAAACTTTGGCATAGGAGACTTGGATACATAAATTTCAAAACTATGAATAAACTAATTAAGGGAAATCTTGTAAGAGGTTACCTTCAAATTTTTTTAAAAATAATCAAACTTGTGTTGCTTGTCAAAAGAGAAAGCAACATAGGGCTTCTTGTAAGTCCAAAACAGTAAGTTCAATCAGCTAACTTTGATATGTTGCACATGATTTGTTTAGTTCAACATTTGTAAAAGCTAATGAAAAAGATTGTATTACCTAGTTGTCATAGATGAATTACAGTTAGGTTTAGTTAGGTTTTCTTTCTAGCTACTAAAGATGAGAACTAGTGGAATACTTAAGTCTTTATTCAGAGTAAGAAATCTTAATAGATCAAAAGGTTAAGGTAATTAGGTGTGACAATGGAACTGAGTTTAAGAATAAGGAGATGAATCAGTTTTGTGAAAGAAAAGATATTAAGAGAGAATTTAGTATAGCTAGAACTCCTAAACAAAATGGAGTAGCTGAGAGGAAAAATAGAACACTAACTGAGAACAATGCTAGCTGATTCTAAGCTACCTACTATTTTTTGGGCTGAAGCAGTTAATACTTCTTGCTATGTGTAAAATAGGGTATTAGTAACTAAGCCTCATAATAAGACCCCATATGAACTTTTTTTGATAGAAAACCAGCTTTAGGAACATGTTTGATACGTATAATATAATTACAAACATGTTTGATACGTATATAAAAAGTAAGCATACACCTTAACTACAACATCTTGGAACACACAGCTATTGTATTATTTTTTTAAGGTGAAACCTAAATTGAGTATGACCTATTCCAAGATGCTTACTTAAAATATAAAAATAATGCTTACTCAAAATATACAGAGGAACTATGCATCAGTTCTCTATTGCATGACATGTTGAGTGAAACGTAATATCATCACAGTTACCTTAGTTGTTTTTTAAAAATAGTTAATAACAGATAATTGACGTTGTTAATGTATATATGTTGCCAATATACATTCAAGTTTAAGTAACAATAGCTATAACCAAAAGACATAGCATACCAACAATACACATATTCATAAGTTTGCAGTTTGACATGTCGATAATCAACAATTATAATTAATTGCATAGAAGTGGTAACAATTCAATTTTTTTAAAGAAAAGAACATGTCCTGCTCCTGTAGTTAACTTGGTTTTATCACCTTCTCGTGTGTCCCAAGCAATTTGAGTGGCATTTGACTGAATCCAAAGCACTCTCAGGTCATAAAACCTCCTTATCCCAAACAGTGTGTTACCTACCAGAAACAATTTCATATATTAACTTAGCTAAGTTGTTCTATTCACTTATCCACTAAGCATATATTTCAGCATAATATTCAATTTATCCTAATTTCCACCTATTAAACATAACTATCATCAGGACTAGAACCTAAAATACCGAACCCACAAACTTAAAATCTAAAATTTCATATTTTTAACAATAAAAATAAAACACATATCTACACATTTCTAAAGATACCTCAGAATTAGCTTTGAGTACATGGTCTCTTTGTGCTGCAATAATCGATGTCAGTCATTCTTTAGTAACCATTTGCTCCTTCTTAGGATCCGAACTATTATTTTTCTTCAACAATAATCTTCTTCATAACCCCTAAATCAACCAAAAAAATCAAGTACGTCAATACACCAAAAATACCAAAGAGAAAACCTTAAAATCGACAGAGATGAAAAAATATGTATCTTTAATTTGGGATTAGGAACACTGATGAAGGTTATCGATTGTAATTGACATTTTAGATCGTGGTTTATGGATGTGTGTGTGTGTGTCGAAGGATCCGGCATGGAGTGGAAGAAGGTAGAAGACACATACATATCAAAGAGAAAGGAGGTCAATAATGATGTCATGCTGGACAACACAATTGGGCTGAAGTAACATACTAATTTAAAAATACCGATATACGTAACATACATTTTTAAAATCCATCCATATCTAACATGTCGGATGTGCTTGTTTGGTGCAAATGGGCAAACAAACAGAGTAGCTCTCATATTTCCTACGGAGTCTGAATGGGTATACATACTAAAGGATAGGAGTTTTATTAAAATATCATAGTACTTTGTATAATGGTCATATAACGATCTTCTCTTTACTATACTATAAAATTTAATCAAAACAAAATAAGCAGTAATAATATAGACTGAATTTTGATACTTTGTATGCCCAAACTTAGAGATCCTAAAAATCACAAAAGGTCTCAAATGATATTGAAGAAGATACACCATAATTAAAATGAGATTGTAAATGTTTGTGTACCAATTACTTGTTTCGTCATCTGATTTCCACTCTCAAAACAAACACAAAAGCTTCAAGTCATTTGATATTTCAACATTGAATCTTTAAATAACCCGCAAAACCCTAATTTCATCAAACTAAATTTTTTTACCAAACCAAAACCCGTAATTCCAAGAAATCTGTAAATATAGACATAAACCCAGATACCCGTAACAATTTAATAACTACGCTTTGATATTGGTGATGGTGGTGTGATTGAATCTGTAAGATGATTTTGGAAAAAACAGAGGAAGATGGAGGTTGGTGAGATGATAACGGTGGTAGTGATTGATGGTAGTTTTAAGAATTTAAGATGAAAGTGATTTCCTGTATAACAATTTGGTAATTGTGGAAATAAGTTTGGAAGAAATTCTCAAAATTGAGAGAGATTGGCTCATAATATAACTGTCATTGAATGCATATAATTGTAACTGAAGAATGATTATAGCCTGAAATTATAGCAGGGTTTTTTAGAATGTATAAAGTGACAATAATACCTTTCTTTTTTATAGTGTCATTGCCTAGTCACCAAAATATTCCCATATTGCCCTTTGAGTCATCATTCTAGTCAGCATTAAAACATCTATGTCAGCAGCCTAGTCATCATGCACTATTTCATGCCTTGCCCCATATATAGGTAGAAATTGAATAATATACATATGATGCTTTACGCGAATTAAGTCTATGATCAAATATATGAATCTTATCTTCTTGCTATTCTTTGTTGCTAAAGTTGAGTTTTACTTCTGACTTCACTGGTTGACTGAACTGAATTGAAGTATCAGTTTGCTTTATTTAGTTTTTAAGTTGGCAGCTGATCGATCTCCTAGAAATGGATTGCTAATCCTAATGAAAGGTGATTGTGAGTACTCTACTAATTTTAATGTAACGCGTTTCACTAAAACTTATATTTTCTGTTAGATGTTGATCATGTTGGGATTTTAAAACTATTGATCACTACAAATCATGAGTACGCAACGAAAAACATATAAATACGTATAGAATATGTAATTAACAAAGGGATCAAGAAGCGTGTACCTTTTAGCAATAAACGAACACCGTTCTTGAATATACACGTCTGTATAAAGCTAATACCACACGAAAACTAAATAAATTACCAATGTAGATAACCTCTATGGTGTGCACACACTACACGTTACCGAGATACACTAGGTTGCTATTCCTTCCTTCATGAATAAAACAACCAAACACAATGTTCTTTTTTTATTCTTGTCGTCAAACGATCGAAACCCATAAAGGGTTTTGTTATATGTTGATTACATGCAATAAGCAACAAAGAGTATTGACTTTGTATGCAATATTGGTTTGAACAACCAATAAAAAACATAGTAGATTTTATCTACTGGTCGCATACAATAATTAGGAAAGGGATTGACTTTGCATACGTATAACTTGCATGCAATTTCAAGGATATATAAATGTGTCGGTGTATATTGGATTTATGAATATGTCGTCACTTATAATGATTCCTAAGGGTCATTATATAGGCTAACAACTTAATCTCCAAATCATAATATAACACCTCCTCTAGTTTGCTAGAAACGACATTTAGACTCCTTCTTTTTTCCTTGTTTGATCGGTCAAAACCAACACCCCACGGGTTTGGTTTTTGTACTAACAAGTCTGATAAGATCATTTTAAGCTTAGATTGGTTAGATCTTTATATCTAGGACTAACAATAATAATAAAAAACAATATGCATAGTGGAATTAAATAAAGAACATCATTATTGTTAAACAAGGTTTTATATTCAAACGTTTCGCTCTTACTCCAAACACAATCTTGGGGATACACTAACTATCTAACTATGGTGTACACATACACCTTTTACTATTCGACTCTCATTAGTCGACTCTACTATATCTAAAACCTATGTCTATGATCTCTTTATATAAGGAGAGATCATGACTTACAAAGGAAGTTAACATAAAGATATAACAAGTAAATCTTTTAAACATTTATGAAATATCTTTTGTTATCTTTATCTTCTTAAAGTGATCTTCCAGAATCTTTATCTTTGACTAAATCTTCCATAATTCTCCACCAGCTTGAAGAATTCTTTAATAATGATTCTGATCCTTTTATTTCATTCTTTTATTCATTTTATCTCATCAAATCAATAATTACCAACAATCTTCCCCTATTTGATGATGACAAAACAAACAAAGTCGTGTACGAACTTCATCATAAAGCTAAAGCATCCCCTGAAGTTGAGATCATAGATCTCCCTGAATGAAACAAAACTTCCCCTTAAACAAAGCATCTGAGATTCAAACCATGTGTGTCTTGTCCCATATCAAACAATGCTAGCAGTATAATGTCATTAGGCCTGAGCAATAGTAAAAACTCACTACTTTTTAATGCTAGCAGTAGAAACCAACCATGAAGCCAAACCTAGCAGTACTAAGTGAAAGCGAGCAGTAGTAATAATATCCATAAATAGTACTAAGTACTATCCTTAGCAGTACAAACTCAGGATTGCTAGCAGTATAAACTCGCTATCAAACCATAAGAAGTCTAAAGATAATAAGCAGCATAAACCAAATCAATCACC
>BQNB010149045.1:0-12934 GCA_026074375.1 Tanacetum coccineum | reverse complement strand
GATGCTTGGAATTGAATGAATTTGACAGTTTTGTGACATGGTGATGCTATTTTTGATTTCCAGAATGTTTGGGATGTTAGTTTTGTAAGGAATGTGTTTTTCTTTATGCGGGTTTAGGAGATAAAATGAGCTTTCATTTGAGTAGATACAAGTTCCTTCATAAGAAATTTGTAGAATTTCTCTAAATTTCTCAAGTTTCATGATGACTTCTTTGTCTCTAATGGTGAAACCAATATATAAGGACAAATCATCCACATTCCGAATGAGTTGAAACTTCCGATAGAATTCAATAATAAAACGTGGACAAATTTGTTCGTTCAGAGTTAGAAGACAATCAAATTTGATGGTTTTGAATTGTTCAATTATGTCGTTTCCAAAAGTAAAGGATGATTCGATGTGTCTTCCTTCATGGATTATATACTTCGAAAGTAAAGGATGATTCGATGTGTATTCCTTCATGTATTATATGGGTATGTATATGAATAAACCCTTGCACAGCTATTTTACTATGACTCCAAGTCGAATGAGTCGAAAATATACATTTATTATATACTTTGAAAGATCATTCAAGAGATCATGATGCATGATGAAAATAGTTTTTACTATGTACTAAAAATGTAACTGTAATCATTTTGAATGTCCAAAATGATTAAAAGTATGACTTGGGAATTTTCGAAAATTTTTCATATCTAGATATACAATGTATATTTGTAATTGACAAATGTAATAGTTAGAAACTAGTTGATATGATTTTAATTCAGTGAATATAATGCAAATATCCCAAATCTTGATTTTTAGTAAAAAAGTATAGATTCAAGACTCAAATTTAAGAAATGAAATGAAAATACTTACAATAGTAGTTGCTAATGACTTGAATGTGATGGATCTATGCTAACTATGGCTTGAAATAAACTTGATAGGAAGTGCAATCATGGGTGGTGGCAAAGTTAGGTGGAGGTGTATTATTGGAGGAGAAGAAGCAAGTAGTCCAAGAATTTAAATGTAGGGTATGATTGACTGAGATACGGATCCACCAAATGTGAAGACAGATCCAGGCACGATGGATTCGTCGATCCTCGGGTGGCTGAAAAAAAAGGCAGGGATTGATTTCCTGAAATTTCAATGTTGGTTTTATCGATTTGGCAATTGGAACGTGTTAGAAACACATAAAGTGTTAGTTACATGGCTATTTATCTAGTTTATCATAGTCTATGGATTAGATAACAAATAGAAAAGACTTGTATGCAATTTATGTAAAATTCCCTTTCCCACTTAGTTCCTCCTCTCTACCTATAAATAGAGGGATAAGGTAAGGAAAGGGGTGGTGATTTGTCTCTTATCTAATCCAATATTTTTTTCTTTCTTTCCCTCTCTACTTTATCTCTTTAGATGGCTAAGAAGGTTTCAAAGACGAAAGTTGTGATTTTTGAAGGTTTCGGAAGATAAAGACTTAAAGTTTTGCAAACCACACCGGTTTTACAAACTAGTAACTCTAGTTTGTTGCAAAAGTCATTCAAAAAACGTGTGCACCATGATTTCCACAAAGTCTTTTATGGTTTAGTGTATTTCAAAAAGGCTCAATAGAAACAAGTGGTCCAGCCAAACCAAGGCTCCACCAAACCACATAGGCTCAGTCGAACCTAGTGAGCATTGAACCACACCCCTAGCCGAACTAGGGCACCGAACCAGGTAAACCCTAGCCAATCCAAACCCTAACCGGTCTAGGGTTTCATCGAACCAAGATTACACCAAACTTACCCAACCGAACCTCCTTTCACCGATGCACCTCCACCGAACCCTAAAACCCTAGCCGAACCTAGCTAGGGTTTTCATCGAACCTCCGAAATAAAAGTGACCCTAGCCGAATTTAGAGTGTACTAAACGAACCACAAAAAAAACCTTAGCCAAACCTAGGATTTTGAGAACTTAAGGTTTTTTACATGTGAGTTTCTCAATAAGGTCTATATCTTTATTAACGGTTTACTCAAAGCTTCAACCTTTCACTAAAACAACAACAAATAAACCACACAACACTTCCTTTTTATCAAAAACTGATAACATCAAATAGTTAATACTTTTTAGTATCAAAATGCGCGTAATTATTGTATAAATGCCTAAAAATGATACTTAATCACTTTATATTTCGTTTATAGAAAGAATACGAGCATTGGAGCAAGAGACACGAGAATTGGACGTGGAAAGAATGCAAAATGAAGATTTTCAAGACCAGTTATGAGGTAACTACCCCGCACGTATTATGTCGTAACTCAAATAAGGCAAGTATAGTCATCACCGTGGTTACGGTGTAACTGGTTCGTCACAATTACATTGTAACCTGTCACGCTGAAGAATGATGACTCATCCTAGTCATAGTTACGGCGTAACTAGTACTCTAGAGTTAGGTCATAACCTATTTTAAGCCTAAATTATGGAAGCCCAGATCAGCATGGTTACGCCGTAACTAACCACATTAGTTACGCCGTAACCAAATCGAAACCTCTAAATAGAGCCTTCATTCTGCACATTCGATATCAACCCTTCCACCATAGTACCAAGGGGCAAACCAAGCTTCCATAGGTCAAAGAATTCCACCACAAGTCTACGGGAGATGTCACTTTACTTACTTTTTGTATTAATCGTTCATAAACGTATCTTGTAAGAATTATGGTGTTTCAATCCAAGATCTCTTTCATTATTTCTTACTGTGTTGTTGCTATGAGTGACTAAGCACTTCTAGTGTTGGCCTAGTTATGAATTTACTTATGTTATGATTGTTTCCTATTTATTTATAGCTTTATTAGATATTCTTATTGTCTGTCATTGATCCCTGAGTTTTGGTAGTATTGCGGGTGGTTTAGATCCTGTTAGTTCTTCTATTAGGCTGACATGTTGAACTTAGAATTAGCAGGGTACTAGGATAATTTGGCATTTATCCCTAGTGTATGAATTAATCAAATTAACGCCTTTATCACTTAAAATATTTAAAAAGCTCAGGATCTCTTTCAGAGGGGGTTTATAATCTATCTTAGGTTATAGACAAGTCTTTAGGATAGTTGGGGTTCAATCACTACAACCTAGATTCTTTAACATCATGACCTACAGGGAATTGGGATCCAAGGAAGTATAAGACAGACTACGAATGTCAATTCGGGCATATTGATATTAGAACCACTAATAAAACGATATCTAGACATTGCACTAGGAAAACATATCATAGCATAAGTAATAAAATAACTAGGTTAGCACACTTCTCTCCCTAAATGTTCTTATCTCATTTACTTTTTGTAATTTATTTTCCCGTCAATATTTCAAATCAATTCGAAACCATTTTCAAACTCGTGACACATTTCAAATTAAAACTAACACAACTTTGCTCTTGGGACAACCTCGGATTTACCAGTCTTGCACTACATACGACCGGTTTCTCTGCTCGTTAGTGCGTGTAGACATTGGTAGACGAGTTTTATAAATTTAAAACTTGTAATAAATTATTTAAAACAATTTACGCATAAAATTTTTGGCGTCGCTGTCGGGGAGCTAAAAATTAGTTGTAATTTGATTTTTTGTATTTATTTATTGTCTATACTAATTTTTGTTAATTTCTTAGAGGTAGACATCAATACCCTCACCATGGAGCAATACATGGCATTAACTCGAGGGAATCAGGCACCGGGTGTGGTTAAACCAGGAATCGGGGGAAATGTTAATTTTGAGATCAAGAGTCAAATCATGCGAGAATTGAGGGAAAATACCTTTCTAGGAAAATATTGATGACGCTCATGAGCATGTTGAACGGGTTTTAGACATCGTCAGTTTGTTCAACATTCTAAGAGTGACACACGACGCAGTCATGCTACGAGTTTTCCCCATCACACTCACTGGAGCCGCTAAAAGGGGGTAGACAGACTAACCCAAGGTTCCATCGACATCTGGGATCTCCTTAAAAGGCTTTTATCCAAAGGTACTATCCACCATCCAAAACCGCGAAGCAGCTTGAAGAAATCTGTAATTTTAAGCAGGAAGGTGATGAAACATTGTACCAAGCTTCGGAAAGGTACAATAACTTGCTTTACAAGTGACCAACTCATGACATCAATAGCCAACAAAAGGTAAATATCTTCTACAATGGTTTGGGCACCATGAACCGCCAATTACTAGACTCGCAGGGACCAATTCTTGGCATGACACCTGCTCAAGCTTTGACAGCAATCCAAACTATGGCTGACCACACTCAAAAGTGGCATAACGGTTCATCTACCAGGAATGTGAGTAGCAGCAGTAACTCTGAAGGGATCACTGTAATTGTGAGCAAGCTTGATAGCTTGGGTCGAGACATGAAAAAGCTTAAGGAGGATGTGCATGCTATCCAAGTAGGGTGCCAAACTTGCGGAGGCGCTCATCTTGACAAGGAATGTCCTCTTACGAGGAAGTAAATGGTTTAGAGGAAGTAAAATATGGAAATTTGGTAGACCCTTTCCAAACAATGGCAGAAATAACGATAGATTCAATGAAGGAATATTTGGATACGGCTCACGAATAGATGACCAACCATTATCAGGGAAAAGAAAATCGAGTCTGACTAAAATAATCAATAAATATATGGAAGAAGCGGCTAAGAGTCATGCTGAGCAAGACAAATGGTTAAGGAAATTTTACCTAAACACTGAAACAAATCGAGAAAATCATGATAAGATTATCCAAGGTCTCAAAACTAAGATAAAAGCCTTAACTAGTTGAATTAAAGGAAGAACAAACCGAAAGTTCAAGGAATGCAAGGAAATCTTTACTGAAGACGGATTTCCTTTATACACACATTTCTATTACTCTCCCAAAGAAATTGAATACTTCTCTACTAACTTAGGTTTTTCGGATGACGAAAAACATGAAACTAAAAAGGCAGAGGTTGGTGAAGCTGTAGCAACACTAGATATTGCACCTAATGTAAAACTGGTATCTCAAGAGGAAAAGCAAAATGTAAGCTATTATGTCGAGCCCTACGAACCACCGATTCTATTTCCTAGACGACTTGAGCATCACGCAGAAGAAGCTTTAGTTTAGGAAACCATGGAAAGCCTAAAGAAAATTAGGATAAACCGTCCTCTCTTAAAAGAAATTAGGCAGACAGATAACTACGCAAAACACATGAAAGACTTGGTTGGTGGCTAAAAAACTAAATACTGAGGAGGATAATGAAGTTATGATAAATCCTAGGTGCTCAACTCTACTCCAAAATCAGCTACCCCCTAAGGAACAAGATCCAGGAAGTTTCATTCTATCTTGTTCTATCAGAAGGTTAGATTTTAACAACACTTTAGCAGATTTAGAGTCTAGCATTAGCGTCATGCCATTTTCTAGGTATAAACGTTTAGGCATGAGAAAACTTGAACCAATTAGTATGGTGATCGAAATGGCAGATAACACAAAATGCACTCCTAAGGGAATAGTCAAAAACCTGCTAATAAGTTCATCTTTCTTGTTGATTTTGTCATACTAGATATGGTAGAGGATTTTAGGATGCCTATTATTTTAGGAAGACCTCTGCTAGCCACAGCCCACGCCAAGGTAGATATCTTGGAAATCAATTTCTCTAGAAGTAGGAAATGAAAAAGTTATATATAAAATGAGAAATAGCTTTACTACCACAACTGTTGAATCTATTCGAGCCATGAAGAGCGAAATTCACACAGAGGATGATGATTTGATGAAAATTAATTATTATTTATTCTTATACGATTTTGAATCCTGTGAGTTTAACCGATTATTTGGTATCGACCCTAATATTTTTTCTTATGACATTGATATACATGAATCATATAAAGAAATTGAGATAGTGAAAGAAACAAATATGGAGCCACATATAGGTATGTCATCTATAAAAAGAAGGTGCATTGGTGTGAGGCAATTTTGTAAGAGAAAGAGGGTGTGCGCAAATATTGGGCATCCTATAACCCATATGAGGACAAGTGTAATGGGGGAGACTTACATGATGATAAGAAGAAACGTTATTGGGAAAGTATAAATGATAATAAAAGAGTAGATCTTTCATGGGAAGAATTAAGCCTAAATGATTGGATAAAATACGGTTTGGGAAAGTATGTAAAATGACTAGGGATAGAATCCCTAAGGATCATTGGAGGGAAAGGTTCAAAGATGAAGAAGATGACATTGATGATAATGAAGATTTGGAGGACCTCAAGGAATGCGGGGAAGATAAGGCAAACGCAATACTAGGAATTGTTCTATATAAATTAGATGAATCTTGGTTTAATGGTACAAGTGAAGATGTGGATGATTTGGAAGTAATACTTGATTATTTAGAGCAAAAATCATACGATGGATTCTTTAACTTAGATGACAAAGCCTATAATGAAAGAAAGTGCAGATTGCTTGGATTGACCTATGGGGAACCGCCCCCGATCTTAATTGAAAAAGTTAAAGTTTCTAGATGCTTTATTGGCCCAAAGGAGACTTACACAAAAGTAAAAGTATTAGGAATTGACAGAATGCCAAGAACTAGGGATAATGTTGCCATAACAAGAGCTAGGTTAATGGAAGAAATAGGCATGGATGGAAGTACCCAAGAAGAAATGTAGACCAGGTTTGAGTCTAACTTAAAGAATCATTAATAAATAAAAGTGCTTGTTGGGAGACAACCTGTCCTTTTTTTGCACATTAGTTGGTTTGTATGTTTCTTACTTAGTTTGGCAGGTTCTCACAACAAGGGAATAGGATTCGAGGTCACCTCGACTCATAATCATGTGGTAAAAATGGTTGCTGTTTGCATCAATTACGGTGTAACCATCTCAGTTACGCCGTAATTATTCAGAATATGGTGTAACCCTATCATTGGTTATGCCGTAACTTGATCTAATCAAAGTATTAAATTATTTAGCCACATGGTTACGGCGTAACTCAATTCATAGTTACGTCGTAACGCCGTCCTGAAAACCTTAATTATATTTGAAACTTTTACAAAACAGTGTATAATCAAATGAACTTTATAGGTATGTTCTATGGAAACCCTCATGAGGCTTCACTCGTCTACTTGGGCCACCAAGTGGTTTAAAAGGCTTGTTGCATATGCTAAATCCAACCGTGATTCCTACAAAAGTAATTTAAGTTTTCTTGTATAATTTATTTTGAACATTTAATGCATGTAGTTTGTTTTGTGATTTCAGGGGATACGTGTTTACTCAGGATACGCTTGTCAAGAGTTCATCTCTTGCCATTATCATTCAAAGTACAAAGTAATGCTCAAGAGAGTCTCTCGTTCTAATTCTACTCTTATTTTTGACTTTTCATTTCCTTAATGTACAATAGGGACATTGTACAAAACAAGTAGGGAGATGGGAGTAGAATTATCACTTGACCTATATTTGCCTTTGATTTTCTAGTTTCTTTAAAAAATTATGCCAAATTTTAAAAATTTTGACATATTTTTCTTACTAAACTAGAACAGATATTTGCCGAGCGCACTATTACCCTTTATTTCCATTGGTGAGGTTAAGCCTGATGATTCCGTTTTCATCTATTATACAAAAAATCCACCAAAATATGAGTGTGCCGATAGTATTGTAAACTTTAGAACTTGGCATGTACATCATTTTGAGACCAAATTGATTAGCAAAAATACATAGTTCAAGAAGACAACATTTAAGATTTTACCCTAAAATTAGCCCATATATGTAATGTTGTGTGCATTTATTAGCTTGTTACACTCACTTGTCGACCACCTGTGATAAAACCCTTTATGGCACTTATTTTTAGTGCAAGATACCCCTAGATCACCCTGTTGAGCCAATCCTTGTTTTTAACCCATTATATTAAATGTTTTGTTACACCATTTCGCCTAAGCCAACCTTGTAGTCTATATTTTCTTTGTGTTGAAATCTCTGGCTACTTAAATCCATGGTTTAGGGGAATAGATTCAGAAATTTTACACGTTCATGGAAGACCTATCATTTTTTTATCATTGAAGACCCCCTGTATCATCATCACTTTCGATAATGCTCATCTCAAGTGGGGGGATGTATATTGTACTTATGCTACATAAGTAATGTGTAAAAAAAATGTTTGAATAAATTTATGTAGCAGATTCATGTTGGTTACATATTATAAAACCAACACTTATTCAATATTTAGAGATGGTGCACCTATAAGCCATCTATACGATTTTGAAGATTGGGCTAGTATTATCTGATTCATCATTTCAATGCAGGACTTCATTATTACATTCGATACTAGCCCATTATTATTGTTGTATGATCAGATTTTTGTGCTTGGACACTTGAACTCATGGATGGACAATAGCCGGTTATGACAACCTTAGATTATTTAGCCTATTTGTTTCGTGTTTATTTTTCACCAATTACGTGTTTCCCATGTCTTATCCTAATCTTTTAATGATTCAAGCCTTTAGCATGCTCGAGTTAAGGATTTGAGCAATCATATTTTAACAATCCGTAATTCAGGTCATTTTACGACTAAACTCTCAATTATTTATTTTAGACTTTTCCGCGTTTATTTTTAATTTCAACCGTTAAGTTAAATCGTGTAAACTAAAAATCAATAATCAACGTAAACCGTCATCAAACAAATACAAGTTTACGTCAAATAAGTGTTATATAATTATTACAAAGATAATTTATATCTTTTTATATTTTATTTTTATACGTTACGTAAAACGTTTACGTTTCATAATATTAACTTTCATGCATGCATGTAAACTATACCACCTTTCTACATTTAACCAAATACCCACAATTATACCCAATACCCAAAAATTATATAATTTTTAACCACAACCACACTATGGCCGGTTATGCATACACATAACACAAAACAAATATCAATTTTACTTCTAGAAATAAGCATGTGCTAAAATGTCTAGTTTTTCCAAGATTCAAACCAACTCTCTTACAAACTTTTACACAAGGCAAGACATCCCATTCCAATCACTTACAATGCCACTCCCTTTCCCTAATTACCATGGATGTGATGTAAATTTGTCTCCTAGATATTTTGTGTATAAAAGGAACTACTAACTAGCTCATACTACTCATTTCACAACAAGCAAAAATCAAATACTCTCCCTTTTCCTCCTCAAAAGCTCCTGGCACACATTAAGCCATAAGAAAAATTCATAGTTTCTATTTTATTGATATTACAAGTATACAAGTGTGTTTAAGGTTGATATCTAAGGTGTTCCAAGTTGATTTGCAAGTTAGGGTTTCAATTATAAGAAAGGGTTTTTCAAGATCAAGTTATGGTTTTCATAATCAAGATTTAGGGTTTTTATTAGGTTTTTGGGTTTAGAATCAAAGACTAAGGTTTCTTTTTGATCATCTACTTTGTAAGCATGCTACATTACTCTTTTGATTTCCATACATATTGATTATTGTTTATTCATGTTTCTATACTTACATTATGTATTTTTACACATAAACATCTTAATTATAAAGTTATATTACCAACTTGTATACTTATACAAATAAGTGCAAGAAAATAAAAAACACTACTTACTTATGATTTTAGACATGTGGTTAGGTTTAAAATTCATAAACTAGCTTAAATGATCTTATGATTATTTCATGACATTGTGAAGAGTTAGATGGGATTAGGTTAGTAGATGATTGTTGTTTGTGAAGGTGGTTGAAATATATAGACTAGTGGAATTGTTGTGTAAAAATGGAGTAGAAATGATGGATAAAAAATGCACAAAACACCCCTTAGGGACATCAGGTATATAACAATAGGATACGGACATTTTGTCTAGCCAAAACCATAAAAATGTGTTAGTACATCTTAACACGATTCCGTGAATATAAAGAACGCTAAAAACGGACTTAAAACGAATAAGTTATGGCCAAAACTAGATTTGAAACAACACTGGCAAAACAGTTTTTCGGCATAAATCTGGCAGTTTTATAAATCATGTTTTCAACGATTTTTGGGTCCAAACCGGCTTAAGTATAAGACTAAAATGTTGTTCGGAATGATTTTTCGCTAACGTTTTGAGGGTTTTGAAGCCCAAAAGTGTAAAACGAGTGAGTTATTCTTAAACAAACTTGAACTATTTTTCGGAAAATGTTATAAAAAAATTTAAACTATTTTTCCTGACATGAATAGTAAAATTATATTTTCCGACATTTTCGGTCCGTTTGAACTATAAAACGCTTAGGAAATATTTTAGCATCACTTATATAATATTTATACGCGGTTTAAAACCTTATAAATATTTTTTATAAATTAATCGGACTATATAAATATTGTCGTTGTAAATATAATAAAATATTAATCAAGAGTAATAGGCTATTATTAATTTTTCGGCTAATAGAAAACATTACAAAGGTACATAATTAAGAATTAAATGGTAAACTTAACGTAAACACTATTTCGTTTTATTATTATTAAACAAACCTATTAGGTGGTGATATAACGATATAAAATACATCGTCCCAATTTATTTCGATTACATTATTCTTATCCAACCTATAAATATATTAGGTTGCATTCCGGTAAATTGTGACGTCATTCATTGTTGATTTATTCTAAATCAATTCATTACTTTTAAAAATACCTTGGATGATCCTTAGGGATTTTATGAATTTATGAACCCGGTAGAGCTTTTCGAAACCAAATCAATAACCAAAATCGAACCAAGCACACCCCAAGCTTCCCACTATTTTTCCCACACTTCTTAACCTTCAAATAGTCTTAGAAAAATTGTGCAAGCCCTGGAGAATTCTTTTATGCCACCACTTAATTTATTTAGGGTTTCAGTTTTTTTTGTTTTTAATGATTTAGCAAATGAAAATGTAAAAAGATATACATAAACAAGTTTGGCCGAGTCCTATGGGCTTTCAAATAGTATTAAATCAGATTTTATTATTTTCATAATTATTATGTATTTATCTATAATTATTTTATATTAATAATAATGCATAATTAATTTATTATACATAATTCGGCATATATACCTATATTTATAATTTTAATTAACTTCCTTGTATAACATAAAGTATTTTGATCTTACAAAAAATTTCATAATTGCTATATATTGTATTTTTATAATTTCTATAATTAAACTGAAATTTATTTAAGCTTTTATAGATTTTCTTGCATTAGGGGTATTTTAGTAATTTTACACTTATTGAAATTTTTAGGTTTTACACATCCTATCCATTTCTCTCTACTCTTTACACACACTTCCCCTCCTTTCACCAAAACACCAAGAAACACCTCCTCTTTTGAAGAAAAAGATCTAACGATTAAGAACGAAGAACTTTTCCTATCTAGTTGTTGAAATAATGGAAGTCTATGTAAAGTATGCTTTTGTTATAAACTCCTTAGCCATGAGAGGCTAAATCTCTCATGACTACTCGGTGAAGTTACGATAATGAATAAGTGTTTTGTATGATCTTGATCGCTTTAATCTTAAGCTTATATTGCAACTCTGTTATATCTCATCTTATTTATTTTTTGCTTATCAACTTAGATTATATAATCATATAGGTATAGGTCGAAAGACCCGTTATGATCTATGTGGTTTTTAAGATTGATCTATGGTCTTTAACGTCTGTGCTGAGAAATCTACTTTTGTTAATTGATAAACAAAATAAGCTTTGATATAATAGTAACTGGATTATTTGAGTGACACATTTGGTCTAGTTAACTAAATATAAGTCTTAAGTCAATCAAGTTGATTTGTGAAAATGTTTTTTGACGAGAAATCGCCTTTATAAATTAAAGTCCCATCTTTGTGGTCAAATCATTTCCAACACTTATAAATTATTTTTAACTATCCGAGCAGTCATCTTTATTATCATTGGTAAAACTCAATTTATTTCCAAATTTGTTAAAGTTTATTTTCTTTCTGATTATTTGATCACTACTCTAATCCTTGTGGAACGACCTGGTCTTACCTAAACAGATTATACTATATACGTGGGTTATACTTTTACCCGTATGTTTCTATATAATTATCCAGTATTTTCAGTCTTATAAATTTAAATCTTTTGAAATACATCAAAGTTTTTGGCGCCGTTGCCGAGGATTTCTTAGTTGTTCTGTAATCAAACTCTGTAAAATTTCTTTAACTCCCCCCTCTTTTTCCAAATCGCCGTACAGTTTTCTGGCAAACTGACCCCAAACAATTTCTTTTTTGGATGCATGCACGTGCTTCCAATTCTGAACATGTTGAACTTTTACTAATAAAAATGATTTGAGAGGGTGGAAAGCTAAATTAAACAATAATAAACTAAAACGTTTAAGAAAAACCTAAAAATTATGAAATTAAGCTAGAAAACGAGAGCACGGATCCCGAACAAAGGGCAAATAAATCCTCTAAAATCTTCAAAAATTAACCTACGGAGAAATTTCTACACTTCTATACTAGGCCTCTAGGGGACTAATAACGAAGAATGAAAAAGACTAGACTGAAAACGGAGGTCGTTTGACCCAAAAACGAGTCAAGACAAAAAACCGCACCCGAGCCCGTTCTTTAAAAGTCAAAAAGTTACAAAAATGACCCTACGAAAATTTTTATATTTTTCCTACAAACTATATGACTAAATAAAATTTTCTAAAAAAGAAAAATATTTTTTTGATAATTTTTTGTCTTTTTATAATTTTTAAACTTTTAACGAAATTAAATTATTAAAAAATACTAAACGACTTTTAAAAATTCTGAAAATTTTACAAAAAATACTAGACACTATGATTAACCTATGAAAAATAAGAAGCTAAAAATTTGCTTATAAATAAGCCTGAAATAAGCTGTGAACAACTTATAGACTAAAAATGGAAAATGGGGTTAAATATTAAACCACTTGGGACTTTAATGAAAAGGTCCCAAGGGCGCAGCGGTAAGTGTGGGTACAAATGGGGAATGTATCGAGGGTAGAGACCCGGGTTCGAGTCTTGCTCACCCGGG
>BQNB010149044.1:0-16220 GCA_026074375.1 Tanacetum coccineum | reverse complement strand
AGAACATGAAAGGATACAAGCTCAAAGATTTGAAGTTGAAAAAGTTTGATTCTATCCAAGAGATGTTTGACAGAGCATTTAAAAGGGTAAATACATTTGAAGACTTTAAAACAGAGTTGGTGAAAGACAAAGAAAAGAGAGCAGGAACATAGCTGGTACAAGAGATTACAAAAGAGCAAAAGGTGGAAGATGACAAAGAAACAGCATAGCTTAAACAGTTAATGAAAATCATTCCAGATGAAGATGAAGTAGCAATTGATGTTGTACCTTTGGCTGTTAAGTCTCCAACGATTGTTGACTGGAAGATTTATAAAGAAGGAAGAAAAAGCTATTATCAAATAATGAGAGTTGATGGAAAGTCTTAAATGTACATGATCTTTAGTCAAATGCTTAAAAGTTTTGACAAGGAAGATTTGGAAGATTTGTAAAAGTTGGTAAAAGCTAAATATGAGTCAACAAGACCAGTGGAAGACTTAGATTTGTTGTTATGGGGTGATTTGAAAACAATGTTTGAACCACATGTAGAAGCTAAAGTATGGAGGAATCAACAAGAATACAAAGTGTTGAATTGGAAGTCGTATGACTCCTGTAGAGTACATTCCTTAATGATGCAACATGTGCATATTTATATGTTGGTAGAGAAGAAGTATCCCCTTGCACCACTTACACATTTAATGATGTTGGAAAAGAAGCTTATGATTGATTATGAAAGTGAAATGGCTTATCAGCTTCTAAAATTCATCATAAAACAGCTTAAGAAGTAAAGAAGTGTTTGGAAGCAACCTTCTAGTGTTAATGAAGCTTTAAATGAAGAAACTTGATGATTTTGAAGAAGAATATCAAGTTTAGGGGAGGATTCTTGGGATTAAAAGTCTTCTTAATGTTGTTTGAATTACTGCTGCTCGTTTTTGTTAATGCTGCACAGCTGGATTTAGTGCTGCTCATGAACTTCAAAGAAAATATGCTAAGTGTTTACTACTGCTAGTACAAAGTTACTACTGCTAGTGAATATTAGTACTGCTCAAGGTTAAGACTGCTCAGAGATAAGTTAATGCTGCTAAGGTTAATAAGTTAGTATTGTTTGTTGTTAGTACTGCTTATATGATATGTATTAAGTTATTTGTTTATAGAAAAGATTATGGATATCTTAGAAAAATATTATAAGCCGACTAGGACTCCTTGGTGTATAAAAGGAGGTCCTAGGGCATAGAGTTTAATATACAACCAGACGTATAATTCATAGCTTCAAGATCTTAGTAACCCTAATACTTTGAGAGTATTCGTATTATTATCATTAATAATATTGGAGCTTATTTGTTGAATTGTATGTTCATTGAATTACTGTTTCATTCATAATTCTTCTTAATATTAAAGATTAGATTCTGCATAATCTTTAATACATTTAAAACAATTTCTACTATAGTTGTGTTAGATTTATCTAATATAACTAAACCTTAAACAAGCTTAAGGAATTCGATCTATTGAAGTGGGATCAACATTTTTCAAACAAAATTCTTACGTCTAAGTATTTTCAAAACCAATGTTGGTTAACTTCATTCTTAATACAACGTAAAAACGTTTTCATCATACATTTGATCTCACGAATGTTTATACGAAGTGCACAAGTAATGTGCATCGTCGTCCCATTCGACTAGAGCAATATCAAATTTAGGAGTGCGTTAAGGTTTACTTAATACTATTATTTTTCTTTTTGTTCAAGTAAAGCAAACCGCATCTCCACATTGTTTTCATGTAGACACACACTTAGCACTCGCATAATATTTCCTTTATGACACTTTCTTATTAAAATCACTATAAAATATACATAGGTACCAAAATGCCAAGCGAATATCAACAAGATTACAAGAAAACACTTGCTTACGCTCCAAAAATTTACAATGATCCCAACATGTCCGAACCTCTCAAGGATATCTATAGAGCCCTAGAAAGTAGGTATGTTCACGAGGGGAGAACCATTGACCCTACCTTTTATCAAGATCTAAACGACAATTCCCTAGCCAAATTCACCAACATAGGCTTTGATTGTCTACTCTCGTTAGCTGAGAAAATTTCTCCTAGGTTTATCATGGAATTATACAAAACCCTTTCGCCTAGATAGAAACCTCAATGACAATCATCTCTTTATTCAATTTGATATCAATGGATATTCATTTAACCTTTCTCTTGACTAATTTGCCGAGTTAACCTCCCTACCAAATCAAGGCATATGTCTTTACTCTGATGCTTGGTCTCTTCATCAACTTGAAAAGACCTTAGAACAATTTCCTCCCTAAAACTCAACTCTACCCTCTCTTGAAGACATTTGAAATTTGATTCATCAAAGAACCGTATTCAAAAAAACAAACCAAGCAAGGAGTGGTCCAAAAACTACCAAACTAAATAAAAACAAAAGAAATCTTTGAACACTTGAAACCTTATGAACTTGTTATTAGAGAAAATGTCTATGCAGCCATAGGAAATAGAGATCACGTTCAAGCATCTATTGCTTTGATGTTGTATTGCCCAGAGACCGGGAGACTATACAACCTTGCCTACTTCATCGTTACGAGAATGTATTATTTTAGAGATCGATTTGATAAGGTTCTGCCATATGGCAGGATTTTAACTCATCTCTTTAAGAATCTTAAGGCAAGCATTGAGAATCACCCTTTTGATGGCCATTACACTCTCGTCCCTAGAAAAATGTCATCCCTTAAGGCAAAACAACCCAAAAAGCCACCTTCAAAAAGAACTAGGAATGTAGGGAAGTCCAAGCGTGCCCAATTGCCAACCTCAGCCTCATTCGAATCACCCCCCTCGGATAATGGAGACTTGCCTAGCACTAAGCTTTCCCCTAGATATTACAGTAGGGCTCTCCCCATTCGTGATAACATGTCAAAAGACCAAACTGAAACAAGAGGGGTTTTCAAGAACTTGGCTCGGGCTATGCATAAGTTTGCAAGACAATTGAGGAAAGGATGTCGTTGAATGGGATTTCATCTTTTAAACAACTTACTTGTTTAATATTTCGTATGGTTGAATTATTAACTTGTTTAATTAAATCTGCATGTTTGTAATTGACGTTAAAACTATGCTACTTGGTTCCTTTGTTTTATTTTTATAGATAATATGGCATGGTAATGTCCTTAGTTATGAATTATGATGTTTGCATGTTATTTGGTTTGAGTTTTTACTGCAAAAACCTGGTTCTGGCCATTTTTCAGGGTGTTATGGATCCACATATCTACCTATCCGAGATGTCCTTTGTATTGGTGGATTTGTGTCGCCCTAGGCAAGGCACCAAATTTCAAATTTTCTTGATTTTTAAAATTTTCTACTTTATCTTATAATCATGCTATATGATCCTATGTAAGATTTTTAAACCTTAGGATATACTAAGGAAGCACAAAGGGGAGAGATTTTTGTGTTATACACTTATACAAATGAGATGTGTGTGTTCTAGTTACTAGTTATGCAAGTATATATATCCTATGACTAGTCAAAGATTGGTCATGGAAGTCCTTAGACAAAGATGAGTGAAACAAGGAGGTCTTTGGTCTTGGTTCCTAAAAGAATAGAACATCCCATGGAATTAAGGAAATATGTTTGTAGACTTGTAATATCTTTGTGTTTTCCTATCTATAACCGGCTATACATATGTATATGTGATGGATACGTGAAAATTTTTTGAGTATTGGGAATAAAAGTGGGCATTTGTTGAAGCGTAGAAAAGTTTTGGTGCTTCCGGGTATGCCTAAATGTATTTAATTGCGAAACGTAAACGTTTTACGTAACCAACAAAAATAAAATATAAAAAGTTGATTAATACTTTCGAAAAAAAATAAATATGATTTGCTTATGCTTACGAAAACTTATAAATTCGAGTTGGTATCCGTTACGTTGAATGAAATATTTTTAGCTACCATTTAACTATATATAAGAAATTTAAAAGTAAACCGTTACGAGACTAAAATAAATGGTGGATTAAATAGCGTTGTAAATGACCTGAAAATATGAAATGTTACAGTCTCCTCCTGTTAGAAGAGCCTTGTCCTCAATGCTCAAGTCGCGACACTTAAAGAAAGTACAGGTTTAGAGAAGAGATGCGGAAATATGAGTGGAAAATTAAATTCGACAAAATCTAAGGTGACTACTCTCAGCATGCCTAGTATTCTTGCCTGATGCATGGGTAATCAGTCTATGCACCAAATATACATAGATGATTAGATTATGTATATTTGAGGGCCAACGATGAAATGCTCATTCTCGTTAAAATGGTGTGATGTATGAAATGGTATCAAATAGTTTTATAGCGTAATGAAATAATCAATAGAGTGAACGTGAAGTAGCTCATAGGGTGACAACAAAATGATAGTTAAATAGTTTATGATACAGCAGCAAAATGGTTCATAGGTTGACATCGAGATTGTTTGTAAAGCGATAGGTCATAGCAAGTATAAAGAATGTCCGAACGGACGCGTAAAGAATTATTCAATCAACAAAGTGGACGTAAAGAGTCGTGTTCTAAAGGTAGGTGCTCCAAGGTGATACGTATGAGGTGACAAGTTAATTGTCGTACTCCCATCAACTGGAAGGCTTCAAAACGATGGATTACGAAACAACATATGCGATTTAAAAGCATAAGAAGAGTGTTCAACTCGAAGTCGAATGGTAAAATGATCAGTGGAATTGACAAACTACGCCGAATTTCAATATCGTCAAAAGGGAATAAAGTAAAGTCACGTAAATGATCGAAGTTAATCGTAAGAGATCAAGAAGAAATTAGCCCATATGTATAGGTATCCTTATATAATACCAGCATCAACGCTCAAGGAAGTAAATGAGAAATCAGGAAGTACACGAGAATCAGAGTGATCAATATTTATATAACGGACCGATATAAGGTAAATAGTAAGACATCATAAGATAGACGTAAGAGAGCGAAATCATAGCCAAGTATTAAATACTCGTTACAAATGTAATAGAAGTAGAGATGCAAAAGAGAGCATATAAGGAATCAGGGAGCATGCGCGTGCGGATATCGAACAACGGTGAAAGGATCTAAATTTTTTTTGAAAAACGGTTATAGTCTGGTTTTGAAAACGACCTAGTTCTCTACAACCAGTGCTCTGATACCAATCTGCCACACCCCCAAAATCGGACGGCAGCGGAATAGTAACATTAGGGTGCGACTTCAAGGCACAAAGTACAAGTCACAGAAAACGACCTCAAAAGAGACGTTTAAAATAAATTTCTCATTCGATATATTAAAATCAGAGTTTACAAAGGGTCCCAATTATAATGCAATAGAAAACATTTTGTTTAAAACGTTTGTCGAATGGTACTCAAGTTATTAAGCCTTCAAAAATATATCCGCGCGACTCAAATGCTCCCAATGCTCACCTAGCAAAATAATAACCTGAGAAAATACATGCAAAATGTCAACAATAATATTAGGGTGAACTTTCTTAGGTTTAAGTAAAGCAGTATGAAAATAATTTAAAGAAATATTCAGAAGAAAATAGCGTACAGTATTCAAAGTATTATTAGGAAATCCGAATAGTGAATTAATAACAATCAAAAAGTAATTTAAAATGGAACCACAAGACTTAAGTAATGGTGGACTAAGTACGTATTCTATAATACCCCGTGTTTTCAAGTCATTGACGACGTCGATAAATCTACTATTTATCTTTTGTATTGTACGCGTTTGCTTTAAATCATAAACGTTAAGTTAAATCGCAGACGCTAAAAATTAGCGTTCAATGTAAACGGGCATCAAACAATTAAGCATTTACATCAATCAAGTATTAAATAATTATTTTGAGAATAATGATGGTCTTTGTATCATATTTATTATCGGATACGTAAAGTGTATACGTTTCACGATAAATTAAGTTTAGGCATTCCCGGAACCACAAAAATATTTCTACGCTTCAACAAATACCCATTTTTATACCCAATACCCAAAATTTACTAAATATCATCATATGTTAGCCCACTTGGCCGAATTTTATACAAGAAATAAGCAAGACTTCACAAGTTGCAAGTATACATTTTATATAACAAGACAACACTTACATATTTACTTACACTTTCAAAAGAGCAAGTATAATACTTGCATTTTATTACAAGAAATAAGCCTAGATATTTCTTCCTTGATTTCATGGGATCACCTCCATAATAGGGAACACAAGGACACCTAAACATTACCTAAGGCAAGGTGCAAGTATGGAGTTGCAAGACTTATAAGCATGGCTAGTAGTTTTGACCACTAGTCACACCTTTATGCCCATGCCGCCCATCCCTCCCCTTCTCTTGGTCATTATGGTCTTTGATTATACACTAGGCTATCTCTTATATTATCTATACTTGCAAGTAGTAAGAAAAACAACACATACACTTCAACACTTTACCAAAAATCAAAACTATTCTCCCTTTTCTTCCTTCAAAACCCACGGCATCAAACACCCCTTTTATATAATCCATACCTAGATTTTACAAGACCATACACACATTCATACATCATTCCTATGACAACCTAAGGTGTTTGCAAGGGTTGGTTAACCATTTACAAGTATTGAAGAAAGTTTTGCAAGATTAGGGTTTTCTAAGAAAACTAGGGTTTTCAATGGTGCAAGCTTGGGTTTAAAGTTTAAACAAGGGTTTAGCACATATTTTTCATTGTCATCATTCATCACTAAGGTTACCTAAAACCTTTATCTTTTCATTTTCATGAGTTTTATATGTATATGAATGTTCTATATAGTGAAATCACCATTTAGGACTTTAAATATGCAAAAGGGATTTTTACTGTGATTATGCTATTATTTTTTTTTTTTTTTTTTTTGTTTTTTTTTTGTCCACTTTTTTATATGAATTAGGGATTGATAAAATCATGATATAAGGGGGTTATACGTGTTGTAACTTGTTGGTTAAGTATAAAACATGTATAATGTACAAATCGGGTTTTTAAGGATTACTTTAAGAAAGTTGTGAATTACAAGTATCAATTATGGACTTGTTAACTTGGATATTTAGAACAAACTATGAACTAATGGACTTTATTATATGTAATACATATAATATATATATAGTATAAAAGACTTATGGTAAAATACAAAGTTGAAAAGTTATAAAACAAAAGTTACCATATGAATCAATAAAAGACCTCCCTAACTCACTGTTTTAATTTTCGACATACAACCTATTCACTTTATATTTTTATAAAATAATACGTCTCATGACGATTCCCAAAATGTAAGAAACAACGAAAAACGATTAAAAACGAAGAGGGTTACATAAAATACGATTTACGTTAATACCGTTTTTTAATAAAAATTAACGTTTTATAAAGCAAGTTCTAAATACTTCAAAAACAGAAAGTTTAGTATTTTTCACAGATTGTACATATTTTTAGGATTCCAAAATGATAAGAATCATAATTTTTCAATTTAATAACAAATGAGGTTATAATACGCGAGTTAACACAATCAATACTTTTATAAAAACTATTTTATAAAAAGTTACTATTCATGACAGAAACATTTATTTTGTAAACCTCATAAATATATAGAACTTTCAATTACGAGAACGTGCATGAAAGAATCATTAAAACGGAACTATAACGAAGAAAATACGACATTTATGGGTTTTACGATAACAAAAACTATATAAATACATCTAGGGTCTGGTGTGAACAGTAAAAGTTACTATTCACCAGGAGGTCCAAATTATGATAACTCATCCTAATACGAAAGCATGGACATAAGAAACGTCAAAATCGGGCTTAAAACGCGAAAGTTATGCCAGTTTTACTGAAACTATAATTATAAATGGTTTTATCACTCCATAACAAACATTTCTAAATTATGAAATAACATGATGAAGCTATAATAGAATTATATTGTGGTTATCAAAGTTACTATAATACAAGGAGTTTCATAATGAGGCCTCTTCTTCGAGTGGCGTTATCGCCGAGTTGCTGCTGGATTTACGATTTAAAGTGTCTTAGCTCCTCATACGTCACTACATGACCTCTTAAATTATGATAGCCCGAACGATAGTATGATGTAACTAACATAGACTTGTATATGATGTTAGTTAATCAAAGCGATTATGCTTAACACCATAATTTAAATAGTATGCTTCTGAACGATTTTGACGACGCATTATCTGTGATATTCTTGTTATTCGCTCACTCAAGGTGAGTTCATAGCCCCATGTTTTACATGCTTTTGTTTTATAAGTTTTTGGGGTGAGAAACATGCAATGTTTTACAACTGGACACAAGTGGTTAAGTTTTATATTATGATTACGTGTTGCCTAAGTAGCGATAACTCATTCTGAGCCCATTATCATGAACTATCAATTACTGGACTGTGAGCGCGAATGTTATGAATAGATCTATTGGGATTGACATCCCCATTTGGGTGATTAGCTATCACTAGGAAAACGAACGTATACCATGTCGAACATAGGATGTTGCGGGTTAGAACATCATCACGGGCAATGTAGGCCATTTATATGGTATTCATTTATGTCCAAGCTTCAATGTCATGAGCTTAGAGCAACGTAATTACATTTATATGATGTCTGCATCAGTTGCATTATCATACACTTGGAAATCTTATGGTCCCCTACAATATAACGATTTTATCAAACTATAATTCTCCAATATTATTGTTGACGTTCTTTAAAGCAATGTTTTTTAGGGGATCATAAGCACGAGGTGCAAGGGATCCATAGTGGTTTATGATTTGGATATCATTGCATTAAAGATTTTGTCGCATACATTTTGTAAAACTGTTTTGGCTAGAAATCTTTGTATTTTGAACAAGTGGACAAGTGAAGCTACGGCTTAGTAAAAAATACTTTGTTAATTCAAAATGCATCAGTTTAAAACAGACCTTATTTGGTCGCTTCTATATACATCTTGTGTTATTGAATCTATGAAGTAAAACACGCCCCGGCACCCTTTATTCCTCCGCTGTGACCCAATTGGAGGTGTTACAGATTGGTATCAGAGCCAAGGTTATAGAGAACCAGGTCAAATGTTTTTGCTGGACTATAACCGTTTTCAAACATCGAATTCATACAAAGGGGTTTTACACGGGACATACATATGTGCATACATTCATGCATACACTACTTGTTGCATTAGTTAGTTATACTAAATGCATTCATAATTGATATACATGTTTATAATTATAGACGTATATTACTACGAGGGTCTTGCTTATATATACAAAGATGTGTTTACATTCTTTCATACATACTCTACAATTATTTATATAAGGATTATTTATATAAATACTAGAACACTTCTTAAGGCAAGGTAGTATTATAAACTTGTAGGTCCTAAAGATTATCAAACATTACTTTACCTTACACGATGCCATCATTCATTTATTCCATGAGCGCATATTCATTTTTACCATACACCATCTTACATCACGTTTGTCATCCATACTGCACGCATCTTGCATGGTTTCATATAAAGACGATTTATATAAACTTTTGCGCTCGTGCAGGTTATGGATGCACCCACTATTCCCGTCTCTGTTGATTCCTCTGAGGGAAATTTTAGAGATGCACCCGCTGCTGCAGATGCTTTTCCTGCAATCACTATTGTTGCGATACTAGCCAGTCTTGGGGAGGCTATTCGAGGTATTCATGATTTATTTCAAGGGTGCCCGTCGAAGAGGACATCAGTACATTAAGGTTCAGGATGAGTATGATTGAAGCAGAGAATGCTTCTCTACGTGGTAAGATTAGGACCATGGAGGCTATCGAGACGGTTACTCGTAGCTAAGAGAGGAGGACTCGTAGGGAGGTGGAGCAACAGTTGGCTTCAATTCAGAAGTCACAGCGCCAGGACCGAGAGAACTTCAGGAAGCTCCAGGAGCTAGTCACCAGTCATCTCGGGCGTCACCTATAGACACCTTAGATGACACGTATTAATGCCCTAGGTTAACCATTCTCTATCATATTGTTACAAATATCTATATAGCCTGTTAAGTTTTATATGGGTTACACCCAGCTAGCCAGGCGGTAATAGATCTTTATTTTGATTAGCTATCCCAGTAGGATCTTTTGTCTTTGTCTAGCTATGTTGTATAGCCTACTAAGTATTACGGGTTCAATCCCGGCTAGTAAGGCATTAGGTTGTTATGTTTATTTTGTAACCTAATCGTTATGATCATTTTGTATCTGAACCATTCATGTATGTTTTCCAATTTATATATGGAATGGTTGTATTATGTCACGTCTGTAATCGAATTTGTTTATGAATGAATATCGATTTGGTTTATATCATGGTTGATTACAATTCAGTGTACTAATTCACTGTGTGATATGATCTCACTTTATTTTATCATGTATATGTCATGTCATGGTTATGATTTTATGAAATATAACGGGTATTGTATTTTCTTGTGATTAAAGAAAATGGCACCAAAACGAACCACAAGGTCAACACCGGTCACAAAACCCCCAGCCCCAACAACAACCCGCACCACATCGGTCACTAATGCCAACTCAGGCAATGATTAAACCAAGGATTCACTTGCCGCTTTGGCAGCAACGAGATAGCAAACAGGAATGGCGATGACAGTCACACTTCAGGAGGAACAGGTGGCAGAAGGACTGAACGCATTGTTCAAGAATACACTTACCAAGACTTTATGAAGTGCAAACCTCTATATTTCAAAGGCACTGAGGGAGTTGTCGAAATTAACTCATGGATTTTCAAAAGGATGGAGGACAGTTTTCCCGCATAAGCAACTGCTCTGTGAAATTAATTTAAGTTTTCACTTGTACTATTCTAGCATGTTGCTCTAACATGGTGAATTCCCATGTTTTAACTGTACATCATGATGTTTTGCAATGCAATGACATGGGCCGATCTGAGAAAGAAAATGACTGACCAAGTACTATCCAAGGAACGAATGAAAAAGCACGAGGCTGAATATGGAATATAAAAGTGAAGGGTCTACTGATGTGATTGGGTACAACCCACGTTTTCCAGGAACTAGACTACTGTGTTAGGATGTATATCCTGAGAGTCCTTGACAAGATTAAAGGTACGTCGCGGAATTACCCGACTGATCCATGGAAATATTGTCGCATCAAGCCGAAAACCAAGCAAGGCAGTATAAATGGCCACTGAATTTTATGGATAAGAAAGTCAGCACCATTGCTGAACGACAGCTGAAGAACATAAAGGAAGTTTAAAAACACGTTCCCGAAACCAGTCAAAACCAACAACCACAGAACAAAGAGACAGAACACTGCAGAGCCCATACTACAGAGACTTGTGAAAGAACCATATGGGGAATCTAAAACCTATGCGCTAAAGTGAAACTAACACCACGACGGTCCGTGCTCCAACAAATGCCACAAAATGCAACAAATTGGGACCATTTTGCTCGTGCCGGACTGTAGGAGTGCGGGAAATGCCAACAATGCTAACAATCAGAGGGGCACTAAGGGACATGGCCGAAACCTACTGCTTCGAGTGTGGAGTCAGGACACCTTCAGGATGAATGCCCAAGCTAAAGAAACAACAAAACCGAGAAATCAAGTTGGTAAAAAGAACAGGGATCCAGCCAAAGTTGTAGTGGTGGGGTAGGACATAATGCATGGACAAATCCCAATTCAATATGTGACGGGTACATTCCTTCCTCAACAACCGCTATGCTTCTATATCATTTGATACTGGTGCGAAGGAAGTTTTTGTTTACCCTGCATTCTAGTTTCCCAAATGTATAACAACACCATCTACCTTAGATCACTATTATTGAGATTGTCGAACTAGCAATGACGGGAGATCAAATGGGTTAAACACACTTCCTTAGGGGTTGCACATTAAATCTCCTGAACCACCCATTCAACATAAATTTAATGCCCGTAGAACTTGGTAGTTTCAATGCTATAATCGGTATGGATTGGTTGGCGAAGTACCAAGCGGTCATTCTGTGTGCCGAGAAGATTGTTCGCATCCCCTGGGGAAATGAAACCTTAATCATACACAGTGACGGAAGTAACCAGGGAAATGTGACACGATTAAAACATCAATTCGTTAACGCACTACAACGCAAGAATACATGGCAAAAAGGATTTCCTATCTTTTTGGGCACATGTCACTGAAAAGGAAGGTTAAGACAATCCAGGCAGAGAAACGACTTGAGGACTAGTGCAATAGTTTCGAGACATTCTGAAGTATTTCCTAGGACTTTGCGGTTTTACAAAACTCTCCACTAACACATAAACTATATTATGTGTTAACCAAAGGATCTTCATGAACTAGCAACTTCCATGTAAAATCCAAGACTTATCCCATCCCCTCTTTTTGGCTCCATAACCCACGGCTAGAACACAACACAAGCAATCATGCTTGATTAATTCGTTTCAATCACTTCCTAAATTGTCTACCTAGTCTTTATTAAATGATGAAACCCATACTTACTTCTCCTATATAAGAAGCATGTTCCCTATACATGTCATTCACTAGAAAACTTCAAGTAAACTCTTCCATCTCACTAGCAAACATACGGCAAAAATTAACAGACAAAAACAATTCATAGTTTTTTATTTCTTGATTTTACAAGTATACAAGGATTATTAGTAATAATATCTAAGGTGTAGCAAGGTAATTTGGAAGCTTGGGTATTAATTTAAACAAGGGTTTGTTCAAGCAAGAAGTTAAGGTTTTCTTGAAAAGTATTTAGGGTTAGTATAACACCCCGTGTTTTAGGGTCATTGACATCGTAAATAAATCCGCTATGTACCTTTTGTATTGTACGCGTTTGCTTTAAATCGTAAACGTTAAGTTAAATCGCGTACGCTAAAAATTTAGCTTTCAATGTAAACGGGCATCAAACCATTAAATGTTTGCATCAATCAAGTATTAAATAATTATTTTGAGAATAATTATGGTCGTTGTTTATTTTATTTTTATCACCAATGGAGATTCATCAATTTTTAGGTCTTACTGGGTATTATCGAAGATTCATTGAAGGGTTTTCAAAGATCGCCAAACCAATGACTAAGCTTACTCAAAAGAAGGTCAAGTTTGTTTGGGGCGATAAACAAGAAGCAGCTTTTTAACTGTTGAAGCATAAGTTATATTGTGCACCAATCCTTGCATTACCTGAAGGAAGCGAAGATTTCATCGCATACTGCGACGCTTCAAAGAAGGGTTTGGGCGTTGTGTTGATGCAAAGAGAAAAGGTGATTACCGTATGCTCACGCCAGTTTGAAAATTCATGATAAGAACATACGAAGCATGATTTTGGAACATGGAGCAAAGTAGTGTTCCTCCTCAAAATTTGGTAAGACAATACTATTTGTAGCGAGATACCAATGTACAGGTGTTCACTGATCATAAGAGCTTACATACACATTATTTTTGATCATAAGGAAACTAGAACATGGAGACAACGCCGATGGTATAGAGTTCTTAGTGATTATGATTGCAATTATTCCCCGTTATCACCCAGGGAAAGCCAATGTCGTTGCTGATGCTTTGAGCAGGAAAGAACGAGAACCACCGTTAAGAGTTCGAGCCTTAGTCATGACTATTAGTTTGGATCTTCCCAAACAAATCTTGAATGCTCAGACTGAAGCACGGAAACCAGAGAACATCAAGAATGAAGATGTTGGAGGAATGTTGGTTGAAAACGCTAAAAATCCAGAGGCGATCAGGACAGAAAAGTTGGAACCTCGTGCGGATGGAACTCTATGCCTCAATGGCAGGAGTTGGCTACCCTGTTATGGCGATTTGCGGACTGTGATCATGCACGAGTCCCACAAATCAAAATACTCTATACATCCGGGTTCTGACAAGATGTACCAAGATATGAAGAAGCTATATTGGTGGCCCAATATGAAAGCCGACATCGCCACCTATGTTAGCAAGTGTTTGACCTGTGCTAAGGTCAAGGCCGAACATCAAAGGCCATCAGGATTGTTGGTACATCCCAAGATACCTGAATGGAAATAGGACAACATCACTATGGATTTTTTCACTAAGCTTCCTAAGACGTTGCAAGGTTACGACACCATTTGGGTGATTGTTGACCGACTCACTAAGTCTGCAATTTTCACACCAATGAGAGAGACTGATCCTATGGATAAACTTGCAAGAATATACCTAAAGGAGGTTGTCACGAGGCATGGAATACCTGTTTCAATCATTTGTGATCGCGACCCGAGGTTCGCATCCAACTTCTGGAGGTCACTTCAGAATGCTTTAGGTACTAATTTAGATATGAGTACTGCGTACCATCCACAAACAGACGGGCAAAGCGAGAGGACAATTCAAACTCTCGAGGATATGTTGCGTGCTTGCGTGATCGATTTTGGAAAAGGTTGGGTTAATCACTTACCGCTAGTTGAATTCTCTTATAACAATAGCTATCACGCTAGCATCAAGGCCGCACCATTCGAAGCACTTTATGGTCGAAAGTGTCGTTCACCTGTTTGTTGGACCGAAGTTGGAGAAGCTCAAATCCTCGGTCCAGAACTAATTCAAGAGACGACTGAGAAAATCGTCCAAATCAAGCAAAGGATGCAAGCCGCTCGTGATCGACAGAAGAGTTACGCCGATCTGAAGCGTAAACCGATGGAATTCCAAGTCGGGGATAAAGTTATGCTTAAAGTTTCGCCTTGGAAAGGGGTCGTACGTTTTGGAAAACGGGGGGAAGTTAAACCCTAGGTATGTTGGACCTTCCAAGGTGTTAGGGAAGGTTGGAGAGGTTGCTTACAAGCTTGAGCTTCCAAAAGAACTAAGCAGGGTTCACAATACATTTCATGTATCCAACTTGAAAAAGTGTTATGCCGACGAACCGTTAGCCGTTCCGTTGGATGGACTTCATTTTGATGACAAGCTTCAGTTTGTTGAGGAACCCGTTGAGATCATGGACCGTGAAGTTAAACGGTTGAAGCGAAGCCGCATCCCATTAGTCAAGGTTCGATGGAACTCCAAGAGAGGTCCTGAGTTCACGTGGGAACGTGAAGACCAATTCAAGAAGAAATACCCACACCTCTTCACCAAGACCGCACCGTCGTCAAGTGCTGCATTGTAAGCCTTGAGGACAAGGCTCGTTTAACGGGGGAAGTCTATAACACCCCGTGTTTTCAAGCCATTGACGACGAAAATAAATCTACTATTCATCTTTTATATTGTACGCGTTTGTTTTAAATCGTAAATGATAAGCTAAATCGCGTAGGCTAAAAATTAGCGTTCAATGTAAACGGGCATCAAATAATTAAGCGTTTACATCAATAAAGTATTAAATAATTATTACGAGAATAATTATGGTCTTTGTTCATTTTATTTTTATCGGATACGTAAAGTGCATACGTTTCGCGATAAATTGCGTTTAGGCATACCCGGAACCACGTTAATTAATCTACGCTTCAACAAATACCCACTTTTATACCCAATACATAAAAGTTACAAAAATATATCATATATATCATACATATTCCGAATTTTTAGCAATTTATACAAAGAAATATAAGAAAATTCTTGCAAGTAGTCTTTGTACTTCACTAACTCATTAAACATAGCCATACTATGTTTCACTTTGACCATTGTTTCTTCCTTAAGACCATGAAGTTGTCCCTAAGACCACTATTGCATACTTTTTGACTAAGACTTATCATATATACAAGTATCAAGTGGTGAGATAACACATACAACATAAACACTTAGCTAGAAACTCAAAAATCATCTATATATACTCCTCCAAACCCACGGCTTGAAACACCCTCCCAACCAAATCCATAAAAAAATTTATACAACCTATACACACATATACACATCATATCTAAGATATTCTAAGATGTTTCCAAGCATTGGTTAACCATTTGCAAGTAATTATCAAAAAAAGGGAAACTAGGGTTTTATTAGGAAAACTAGGGTTTTCTTGGTTGCAAGTTTTGGATTTTAATCTAAACAAGGATTTAGATTGTATTTCTCATCATCATACATCACTTTAAGGTTATCTATAAACCTTTATGTCTTTACTTTTCTCATTTTTATAAGTATATATAGTTAAATCACCATTTAGGGTTTAAACATGTTAAATGGATAACTTACTTGTGATTATGATTTTTAACACTTTTTCCTATGAACTTGTGATCTTGGAATATATAATATATATGACATAAGTATATTATGATTTATAAAGGAATTGTGGTAATTATTTAGT
>BQNB010149042.1:0-16220 GCA_026074375.1 Tanacetum coccineum | reverse complement strand
ACTAATGAACACACAGATTAACAAACAAAAGCTTCAATATATTAATACGAATACTCTAACTAGTATTAGGGTTACAAAACCTTGAAGCTATAACGATACCAAAAAAAAAATTCTAGATATCTAACTCTATGCCCTAGGACCTCCTTTTATACACCAAGGATTCCTAACCAGCTTACAATATTTTCCTAAGTTATCATGATCTTCTAAACAAATAACTTATACGTATCTTTCACAAAAATATCTCATACATATCTCATAAGCAATCTTTATCTTTTCTCTGAGCAGTCTTTATCCTTTCAGCAGTTGTAATCTTTCAGCAGTTGTAACTTTTATACCAGCAACATTAACTTTCAACACCAACATTAGTAACTTTTATTCCAGCAGCACTAACCGTGTACAAGTAGCATTAACTACTTAGAAAGTTTTCTTCCATCTTCATTAGCAGTACTAAGTTACACTAGCAGTACTAACTTTACTCAAGCAGTACTAACATTACTAGCAGTAGTATTATACACTAGTAGTAGTAACTTACACTGGCAGTAGTAACTAGCAGTACTAACTACTTAGCATATTTTTTATTAAGATTACTAACAACGCTATATTATACTTAGCAATAGTAACACAAACCTTAGCAGTCTTAACTTCCACTAGCAGTAATAACTTCCAAACAGCATCAAGTGGCTTTTAATCCCAACAATCCTCCCTTAAACTTGATATTCTTCTTCAAAATCATCAAGTTTCATTAAAAGCCTCATCAATAACCAGGAGGATGCTTCCAAACACTTCATTCAGGTACATAGCCTTCCTTAAGCTGTTTCTTGACCAATCTAAGAAGCTCATATGCCATTTCACACCCATAATTAACTTGAAGCTTCACATTATTAAACATCTAATTTAGTGTATGCTTTGTAAGTGGATACATCTTCTCAACCAATAGATAATATGGTATGGTCTGCACTGTTACACAATGAACTCTACAAGAATTAAAAAGCTTCCAATTCAGCACTTTAACTAATCCTTGTTGATTCTTCCAATTACTATCTTCAATATTATGTTCAAACATGGTCTTCAAATTAAGATGTAAGAAAGTATCCATGTAATTTATTGGCTTTATCTTCTTAAATCTAGCTTTGACTATCCTCCAAAGAACTTCCAAGTCTTCTCTATCAAAGTTTTTAAGCATCTTAGTAAAAGCTAAGTACATCTGAGTCTTTCTATCTACTCTGATTATTTTGAAAAAACTTTTCTTCCCTTCTTGGTAGATCTTATAGTCAACAATTGGAATTTTGACAGACAAAGGTGTAGCATCAATAGTTACATCATCTCCATCATCTGGAACTATTTCCAGACATTGCTTAAGCTTTTCAGCTTCCTTAGCATCATCTACTTCTGCTTCCACCCTCTCATCTAACTTTTGCTTCTTTAATTTCTCTTGTTCTAGCTCATTACCTGCTCTTTTTGAACTTTCTTCTTCTCTTATCTCACTGCCTTCTACCAATTCTGTATCCATGTCTACAAATGTATTTACCCTTTTCATAGCTTTGTCAAATAAGTCTTGAATATTGGCAAATGACTTAGTCTTTAAGTCTTTAGGTTTCCATCCTGCCATGTTTTTCAAATAAGTAGTCATGATACTTCTTTGTTGAGCTTTGGTAGGTGGTTTGTTCCTCTTTTCCTTTGCTCTCTTAGCTGCAAAGAATTTTCTTCTTTTCTCCAAGAGTTGTACAAACAACTTTGACTTCTCTTTAATAGTCAACTCTTCTTGTTCTTCTGCTTGCAGCCTTTAAGCTAATTCATAGTCAGTCTCAACCTTATCCTGAATATCATTCTATTGTGCAATTAAGGTAGCATTAGCTTCTTCTTTTTCTTTTGCAATCCTTGTTTCCTTATCAAATTAAGCTTGTAGCCTTACACCTTCTTGTTCATTAAAGAGGACTTGATATTTCTTCTTCATCTTCAAAGGTTCTTTAACCATTATACCTTTACCCTTGTCCTTTGAAGGAATTGTTGTTGTTGTTGGTGTTGATTCACTTGGCTCTTGCATAACAACCCCTCTTGTCTTGGGTCTTGCACTCTTTAACTCTGCCAGTGTTTGAGCCAAAGTAAGTTCAACAGTAGTTATTGTAGCAGCAGTTGGATTGGCAGTACTAACTTCAACATTAGCAGTAGTAACTACTTCACCAGCAGTAGTAACTGGATCAGCAGTACTAACTTCCTTTTTAGCCATATCCTGTCCTGCAAACACTTCTTCACCATTAAGAACACTTGTATCAAACATATCTGCATCATGAACATTCTCCAGGGTGCTGTCTTCATCAGCATCAATATCATGAATTTTCCTCCCCTGTTTGGATGCATCCTCCTCACCCAAACCTTCATCTTCAGAAGATATAACCCTAGCACTTAAACCAACCTTGTACAACCTTCTAAGCCCATGAGTTTTTGATCTTTGTTTCTTCTCAAGCTTCTTGACCCTCCTTTTTAAGTTGTCAATCTCTAATGCTTTAGTGGTCTTTGTGTGTTCTAAATCAAGAACTCTGTTTTATAAGTTGGTACATAGTGCCATCAATTCCTCAAGTTTCAGTATGTCCTCACCACTGAGCAGTGGATCATTGGAATGTGTAGGTACATTCTCCTCATTAATCGCCTCCTCTGCTAGATTGGTTGTAAGACCACTAGGCTGAGACGCCTCAGTGTCCCTTCTCTTTGGCTTTCTAGGTTTTTGTTTCTTCTGGGGTTGAGATGTTAATGGTTGAGTAATGATGGGTGTATATTGGGGATCAGTGGGAATTGCTGAACCTTCACCATGTTCTTGTTGAGCTTGTACCATCATGCTTGGAAATAAGGGTGTTTCCCTAGCAGAAAATCCGTTTCCTTGCCTTTTCATGTTACCAAAAATCTTCTTTGTGTGAGAAGGTGCAATATATATTTCATCATGAGTTGCCATCCCTTCCAGCTGATTACCCAAAAAGACTTGCACAAATCTTAGATACATTTAGAATTTACCCTTATTATCTGAGTTCTTCACCATATTTTCAAAAATATACTTTGAAAATTTGAACTTTTGGTTTGTGGCTAGGCAGATAATTACAGAAGCCATAGTGCTACTAAATTCATTCCATGCAGTAGTCTTAGCACTTAGGCATTGCAGAATGGTATGAATCAAAAACTTCCATTGAGGAGAAAAGAAAGCCTTAAAAATGTAAGCTTCTGTGAAAGTTTTTCATACCTTATAAGTGTAAGTTGTTCAAAAATTGTAGCATTGGGTAGACAATCAACTCCTTCAGCATCTTTCAGTTGAAGATTTTTTCTTATAGTGGATTCAGTGATGACAATCTTCTTTCCATCCACTAGGGCTTATAACTGAACTTCTCCATTAACAGTTTTCACCTTGACAGTAGCCCAGAATTGTTGAATGCACAAAGTGTATATAGTGGGATTAACGGTTAAAGCATATCTTATAGAACTTGCATTCAAAAAATCAACAATTTGTTTAAACCCTTCACTTTCAGAGGGTTTTTCCAAAAATATGACTAAATTGTGTGATTAGCAAACAGTAGAGTTGTCATTGTGATGGTGATGAGGAATGATGAAATTGAGTTAGGGTTTATGATTATAAAGTATATGAAAGATTGAAATCGATTAAATGATTGAATAAAACCCTTAATCGAAGTATTTATGAAAATACCCTCAACAGCATTAACATTCACCAGCAGTTGTAAGTTATGCCTAGCAGCATTAACTTTCAATAGCAGTAGTAAGTTTATGCCTAGCAGCATTAACTTTCCACAGCAGTAGTAAGTTTATGCCTAGCAGAATTAACTTTCCACAATAGTAGTAAGTGCATGCCTAGCAGCATTAACTTTCCACAGTAGTAGTAAGTGCATGCCTAGCAACATTAACATTCCTCAACAGCAGTAAGTTTATGCCTAGCAGCATTAACTTTGAATCACCAGCATTAACTCTAATTCCATTTTAACCAGCTTTTTCATCATCAAATTAACATTTTAGCTCATAAATTCTCTTTGTCTGTTTTTGATTTCTCTCAATTCTTTTTGCTCACAATTCTCTCTATCTGTTTTTGATTTCACACATCTCTCTTTCTGTTTTTCAACTCACCATATCTCTCAATTCTTTTTCTCACCAAATCACTCTGTCTATTTTTATTTCACACATCTCTCTTTTTGTTTTTCAACTCACCACATCTCTTAATTCTTTTTCTCACTAAATCACTCTGTCTATTTTTATTTCACACATCTCTCTTTCTATTTTTATTCTCACCAACTCTCTTAATTCTCACAGTATTAATTATACCAACAGTATTAAGTATAACTAACAGTATTAACTTAGCATCATTAGGTATAACTAACAATATTAATTATACTTAACAGCAGAAACTTTTAAGTTACGAGCACTTACTCCAATTTCATCCTTAGTAGCTTTTCCATTCCAATCCAAACATCCTTCCCTTGATCAAGACTTTAGAGTTTGAGCATGCCAATACTAGTTATTTTGAATGAAAAATAGGGTTCTTAACTATGCATATAGTGCTGTTATTATCAATATAGATCTTTGTATGCATAAAGATATACCCATAATCAAGTAATTGATTTTGAATCCAAAGCACTTGGCCATAGCAACTTGAAGCAACTACATATTCAACTTCTGTTGTAGAATTAGCAATCACAGTCTGCTTCTTGCACTGCCATGAAATCATTCTACACCCAAGGAATTAACAACCTCCTGTTGTGAACTTCCTATCCAAGCTTGCTCTAGCATAATCACTATCAGTGTATGCTACCAAATCAAAAGGTGAATCTTTTAGATTTGATACCAAAGGCCCTTATTTTGGTTGACCTTTTAAGTACCATAAAAATTACTTTTCATCAGATGAAGATGTGATACTTTTGCGGTTGACTTGGTATCTTGCACATACAACACAACTACAAACATAATATCAGGTCTTGAAGAAGTAAGATTTAAAAGAAAGTAAGATACATCAGTGATTCCACAATCATTGTTTATATACAATTATATCATTACAATTCTTCTACCATCTCATCTCTTGTGCTAAGGTTTTGTAGGTCCATATGCTCTATGTGCTTGTTGTTTGACATTCAGTAAAACCAAATTTCTTCAAATCTCAGTCACATTACTTGTCTTGACGGATAAAATGTCCATCTTCCTTCTACTTTTACTTGGAGTCCTTAAGAAGAATGTGATTTCACCCATAGAAACTCATTTGAACTTCTTATGCTTCATTTTCAAACTCAGTGCATAATGAATTCTTTGTAGAGCTAAAAATGATATCATCTACATATACTTGGAACTATCATAATATCACCTTTGTCCCCTTCTGATAAAATTATGTCATTGTCAATATTTCCTCTCTGTAACTATTATCAACAAATATGTTGACAAGGTTTCCATACCAAGCATTTGGTGCTGATGTACGTCCATAAAAGTGTTCTTTTCTATCTTGTATACTCTATTGGGATGTCTGCGATCATTCAAATCCTGGTGGTTGACAAAAAATAGGACATGTCCTCTTCAATATTTCCATAAAAGAATGAAAAGCACTCTTGACATCCATTGGTACACCACAAAAGTCTTTTAAATAGGGATAGGCCTAGTATAGCTAATTGCTTATTTCTGGCCACACAGGGGCAAAGACTCTCAACATAGTCAATGCCTTCTTCTTGCGGTGTTCCCTTGTGCAACCAATTTCTTTCTGTGTGCCTTTTATCCATGCCTCTGTCATCCTTCTTGTTCTTGTAAACCCATTTAGTTCCCAATAGCCCTTTTTCCATTTGGAATTCCACAAGGTCCCAGACTTCTTCTAACATGAATTTTGAAGTTCTTTCCTGCAGTAGCTTCTTTTTTTCCAGCTTGATACTTCAATGCTTATAAAAACCTGCAATTTTCAAAATGTAATTAGCCATCTATTAAATTAGTTGCACTGTAATATCCCTTTAGTAAATTTAGAGGCACTTTTTATACCACATTGTTTTACAGGGTAATTTTGGCTTTATCTCATTATTAATGTAACTTGCATCTCTAATGAAAAACTGAGCTCACGCAACCTCTATCAATGCATGCTATCTCTGTTTATATCATGTAATACATCCATTATGTTCAAGCTATATCTTAATAGCATTTACCAAGTACATATCCAGTGTTACGTAGTTTTCATAACGTTATATCAAAACATGGCATGAATTGTTAACGTTTCCTTCAAAACCTAATTATATTGTTATGTTATACTATATAATAAGACTGTACAAGCCTTTTAAAGCATGTGTATAAGTTCATAGAACCACATTTGATTTCTTTTCCCTCCTGAAGCAAGTTATAACTTTCTAAGAGCTCTTGTACAAGGTCAATATTGCCAAAAAAAAGGTCAATCTTAGGTCATTTTCTCCAAATTCATTCTAGTATCTTACTAACACTTTAACACAATGGTACAAGAAACTTAAGCATGTCTTTAAACCTTAAACCCTTGAAACCCTAATTCGTCCTAATCCTAATTGAAAAACCCTAATGAAACCCTAAAACCTAAATTTCAATTTAACCTAATAACTAACCCGTGATATACCTTAAAGGTAAACCTCGTAATGAGCCTTTATCCTAAACCCGAATATAAATCATAAATCTTAATCTTAAAACCATAATCTATCCTTAAACCCTGTTAAAACCTAAATCGAATTTAATCCAAAATCCTAAAGCGAATACCCTAACCAACCTGACATCATTTTTCTTTCATTTTGACCCATTTTTAAACTAAGCTAGCATCCTACCACCTCTCAAGCATCACCATGACATCACCAAGAAGCTTACAAGCACCTCTATCACCACCCTTAAGCACCAAGTCTTGCTTTGTCACCACCTTGTCACTTGTGGTTAGCCGTGACCCTCTAAGACCCCCATAACCTTACACCTTGTTATGATACACCTTCATAGCCCTCAATACTCACCCTAGGCCATCCTTAGTCATCTATCTACAGCCCTTGACCCTTAGCCACTAAGAAAACTTGGGCACCAAGGGTTTTGAACCTTATAAATAGCCAAAGCACACACACTCTTTAATCACACCTCAAAAACTCATCACCACTCAAATGAAGTTCTAACTCAGACCAAGAAGGATCAAGTGAAGTCCCTAAGCTCATAATAGAAGCCAAGAATCAAGAGAAAAGAACCCTTGAAGTCGTTACTAGGCGTACGAACCCGAAAACCCTATTTCGGCCCATTTTAGCTCAAGTAACCTCAAAATCTTGTTCAATAATCTTATAATCTGTATTAAAATATTCATAATACTCTTAAGATCATATATGAACTCTTGTTAAAGCCTTGAATCCTCAAACCCATGCATTTTTTATTAAAACCCTAAAAATGACCCGTTTTGATTTTCTAGCTAACGAATCCTTTTTCTAAACTTTTGTTACGTTAGAACATCTTATTTTAGCTTATTCTAATAAGCTATAACCTGTAAAAATTATTTGGAACCCTAAAATAAGCTTGCATGGCTTTTTGGACTTGATTTGTAAATTATTTACATGCAAGGGGTATATATCGTAACTTTCTGAAATTTATAACTAAAGGGGCTGAAAATGTCATTATTCCAAAGTTATAACTATAAAGATCTATCTTACCAAGTTCTAAAGTTAAAGGATTAAATTATATGTACTTTATATATAAAGGACTAAACTTGTAAAGTTTATAAATCAAGGGTATATATTGCCATTTTTGCAAACTTAAAAATATAAAATATAATACTTTTATATAAATTATAAAAATATATATTAATATTATAAAACTTGATTTTATTAAAACCCGACACATTAATCGTTATTAATCATCAATCGGCGCATTATAAAACAATTCATAAACCATCACACTAAGACTTGACATATTACCCCAGGTTGCGTGACGAAGCCGTTACTTTCACTTGATATACTTTTGCCATCAATCAGATTTCCCCTGTTAAGGTGAGTTCATAGCCTCGCATTTTAAATCTTCTAATATTTCATAAACCCGCGAGGGGGATACATGCTATAAACCATGAATACGAGTATTTTTCCAACTGTATGCTATCATGATATATTATTGCCTAAGTCCTTACTTTTGCCATTAAGACCCCACTATCATGAACCGTTAATTACTTTTCGGAGTAAGCGCGAATGCTGTGAATAGATCTATTTGGGACTGAGCTTCCCCGTTGGTGTACCTATACTTTTTGGTAACCAAACACACTTCATTTGAAACACTATGCGGGTGTTTGGCAAAGGCACCCGTTGGGGTAACTTATTATGATTATTGATTATCTTAAGGTCTCAGTGCATGAGCTTTGGGCAATATATGTTTTCTGTTATAATAGTACTTATTGCAATTATTCACTTAGGGTGTGTAACAATCGTAACCCACTATTTGACTTGTATTCAAACTGTTTAACATAAACCTATGAATTTCACTCAACCATTGTGTTGACCTTTTTAGCATGTTTATCTCATGTATTTGAGCAACTTATGGCACGGAGTGGCACGGACTTGAAGATGGCTAAACTGTTATCATTCAAACTTTATATTTTCATGTAGATTTTGGGACCTCTGTTTGTAAAAACTCTGATGAAATAATGAATGATAACTTATCTTTTAAAAACGTCTCTTTTGAGTCGTTTTCTATGATTATGACTGTTGTACTATGAAATAATACCCCAGATTAGCTTCCGCTGCTATATGTCAAAAATGGGGGTGTTATAGATTGGTATCAAGAGCCATGGTTATAGAGAACAAGGTTGAAACCTTAACTATAACTACTTTTCTTTTTCCATCCAAGAAAGTCCTCCGTGCCACTACATCTTCTGGAATAGTATGTAAAGTACATAACTATTATATAAGTAACTTATGTTATTTACCACTAGGTTGTTAACAGAGCGATGTCTTCTCCCAGCCACCCTACTTCCAATATTGAGGATGCTTCTTCCTCTAACTTTCCTGACCCAGCTTCACCAGGAAAAACTTATTCTAGCTCTTCAAATAACTCATTTAGTTTAGTTCCAATAGCTTCACCAACTCTTTCACTTTTTCATGATGACCCCTATATGAAGGTCATGCATGCATACTATGCCAAAGAATCACCTATTCCACCGCCAACTATTGTGCCTCCATCTTCAATGCTATCTCCAATGTTTAATCCTCAAGAATTCTTTCTTCCTGTGGAATTATTGCCACTTAAGAAATGAGGTCATGACCGATCATCCTCCTCTACTTTTGCCCTACCTCAAGCATTTGAGATCGGAGAAAGCTCTCATAAGAGAAGTCTGGAACGTCACGAGGAGCAAATTGAGGAAATTTTGAATCACCTAGATGAACTCTCTCTCGATCGCATTGAGCACATAGAAGACAAAATAAAAGGTCTTGGAAATGGTCGGGTGATCATACAATAAGATTTTGACAATCTGGAAGCTAAACTCTGAGAGTCTCATACTCAAATTGCTAAACTTCAAAGAAAGCAATTAGGAAATAACAGCAAGATTGCTCTGGCTTGCTTCAGGATTGCTAATCTAGAACAAATCATCGAAGATATTCAGGTTCGTCACCAAGCAGATAAGGAAAGTCTTCTGAATGCAATCTATGAACACAAGAACAGCCAGGAAGGACCATCAGACTACTAGATTAGATACTAGTTATAGCTTTTGATAGAACCTAGCCACGATGTGGTATAAATAACAACACTTGTCAAATTTTGACTATGTACAGTAAAAAGGCAAGTCGTTCATGATATAATTGTGATCCCGTTTTATATTTATTATGTGTCCTATATTACATCTTCGTCTTCATCATTATGAATCATACCATGACTTATAAATAAATCATAGATACTTATTTGATATGAATTATCTATGAATTATCTATGATATCACTATTGTGATAATGTTTATTTTTGAACCTTACGCATTTAAGAATTGTGATATCATTCTTATTACGTGTTGTCTTATGTTGATAGAATGCCTCCCAAAAGGACATCAACATCTGAAGCACCAGCCATGACTTAGGCTGCAATCAGGAAACTAGTTGCTGACAGTGTTGCCACAGCTCTGGAAGCACAAGCTACAACAATGGAAAATGCTGACAATACCAATAGAAACATCGGAGAAAGAGAAGCTCATGTAGCAAGAATGTGTAGCTACAAAGAGTTCATGAGCTGCCAACCTATCAATTTCAAAGGTCCAGAAGGAGCTGTCGGACTTATCCGCTGGTTTGAGCGAACTGAATTAGTGTTTTCCCATAGCAACTATACCAAAGACTGCAAGGTAAAGTTTGCTACTGGTACTTCAATTGAAGAAGCTCTATCCTGGTGAAATTCTTTTGCCCAACCTATTGGGATAGAAGAAGCTTACAAGATTACCTTGGTTGAATTCAAGAAGCTGTTGATAAAGAAATACTATCCCCGAACTAAAGTCTAGAAGATGGAAGATGAATTTTACCATCTGACTATGAAGGGGAATGATCTCAAGGCATATGTGAGAAGATTCCAGGAATTGGCAACCTTGATCCCACTATGATGACCAGAATTATGAGAAAATGATAGGAAGTTTTCATCGTGGATTGCCTCGAAGTATTGAAGGAAATGTTACCGCCTCTAAACCTCAAACTCTAGAGGAAGCCATTAACATAGCCCAGAGGCTAATGGATCAGGTAACAAAGCACACTCTGGTGCAAGTATCAAGTGATCACAAACGAAAGTTTAACGACAGAAGAACTTTCAACAATAACAACTACCGTAACACCAACACCAACAACCGCTACAATAATCACCAACCACAACAGAACAGAAGACAGGAAACTTCAGGTCTTATGTTGTCACTCCAACTGAAAACAATGGGTATATTAGAAACCGTCCCTTGTGTAAGAAATGCACTTTGTATCACATATGACCTTGCACTGTTAGTGTAATAAATTGCACAAGGTGGGCCATCTGACCAAGAATTGCATAAACAAGGGGCCAGCCATTGGAAGTAATCTGCTACCAGTGACAGTTACTTATCATGCCTGTGGAGAAAAAGGGCATTATGTAAATCAGTGCCGAAAGACCACCACCAACAACGCCCAGGGAAGAGCCTACATGTTGAGGGATAGGAATGCTCATCAAGACCCGAACGTAGTCACGGGTAATGTTCTTTAAAACAACATCTAGCTAGAGTATTATTTGATTTTAGAGCCGATAAAAGCTTCGTATGCATATCTCTTTCCTCTAAGCTAAATATTCCACCCATTACAATAGACACCTTTTACAATATCGAAATGACTGACAGAAACTTAGTAAGCACAAACACCATGATTCAGGGTGAAACTCTGACTTTGTTAAACCAACCTTTCGAAATTGATCTTATGCCAATCAAACTCGGTAGTTTCGACGTCGTCATTGGTATCAAGCATCATGCTAGAATTATTTATGATGAGAAATTCATCCACATCCCAATCAACGATGAAACTTTGATCATCCGAGGTGACCAAAGTAAAACCCGACTAAATCCATAACTTTATAAGAAACCGAAATGCATATATCTCGAGTATGTCAAGTTTCAAAAGTCCAAGTAATGGAAAAGAAGTTTAACAGTAAAAGACTAGAATATATCCAGTAGTCAGAGAATTCCCCCGAAGTTTTCCTGAAGATCAACCTGGCCATCCTCCCGTTCGCCAATAGAATTCAAAATCGATCTGAATTCAGAAGGACCCTGTAGCCCGAGCACCTTATAGATTAGTTCCTTCAGAAATGCAGGAACTATCTAACCAACTTTAAGAGTTAGCAGATCGAGGTTTTATCCGACCAAGTACTTCACCCTGGGGAGCTCCTGACTTATTTGTCAAAAAGAAAGACGGATCTTTCAGGATGTGTATCGATTACTGTGAGTTGAATAAACTTACCGTAAAGAATCCTTACCTATTACCCAGGATTGATGAGTTATTTAACCAACTTCAAGGTTCGAGTATGTACTCAAAGATTCACTTAAGATCAGGCTATCATCAACTGAGAGTCAGGTATAAAGATATTCCAAGAATCAGCTTTCAGAACAAGATAATGGACACAATGAATTTCAGTGATGCCATTTGGTTAACCTACGGGCCTAGCTGTAATCATGTATCTCATGAATCGGAATGTGTAAACCATACTTGGATAAATTTGTGATAATGTTCATTGATGATATTCACAACATACTCTCGTAACAAACACACCAAACAACTGAGAATAATCCTAGAATTACTCAAGAAAGAGAAGTTGTATGCCAAGTTCTCCAAATGTGATTTCTGGATTCGTATCGTGCAATTTCTTGGACACTTAATTGATAGTCAAGGACTTCATGTTGACCCCGCCAAGATTGAAGCAGTTAAGAATTAGACACCTCCTACTACACCCACAAAAATATGTTAATTCTTAGGACTCGCCAGTTATTATCGAAGATTTATTAAAGATTTCTCGAAAATTTTAAAGTCTTTGACTGAATTAACCCAGAAAAACAAGAAGTATATCTGGGGCGAAGACCAAGAGACAGCTTTTCAACTGCTTAAACAGAAGCTATGTGAAGCTCCAATCTTAGCATTACCAGAAGGAAATGATGATTTTGTTGTTTACTGTGATGCATCCCATCAAGGTCTGGGAGCGGTGTTAATGCAAAGAGAGAAGGTTATTGCATATGCATCCCGACAACTTAAGCCTAATGAAGAAAACTATACCACTCATGATCTCGAATTAGGAGCAGTAGTGTTCGCTCTTAAAATTTAGAGACACTATATGTATGGCACCAAATGTACCATGTTCACTGATCATAAAAGTCTTTAGCATATCCTTGATCAGAAAGAGTTGAACATGAGACAACGTCGTTGGCTAGAATTGCTTGCAGATTACGATTGTGAAATTCGCTATCATCCTGGAAAGGCAAATGTTGTAGCAGATGCCTTAAGCCGGAAGGAACGAATCAAACCACTCCGAGTTAGATCATTAGTTATGACCATTCATCCAAACTTACCCTCACAAATTCTCAAAGCTCAAACTGAAGCACTCAAAGAAGAAAACATCAAGGCTGAAAACTTATGAGGAATGGACAAATCATTTGAAATACGTCCTGATGGAACCCGATGTATCAAGAATTGAAGTTGGTTACCACTCTTTGGTAATCTGAGAAACTTGATCATGCATGAGTCCCATAAATCAAAGTATTTCATTCACCCAGGTTCTGACAAAATGTATCAGGATCTAAAGAAACTCTATTGGTGGCCTAACATGAAGGCAATCATCGCTGAGTATGTTGGCAAATGTTTAACATGCTCTAGAGTTAAAGCAGAATGTCAGAAGCCATCCGGCTTACTGGTACAACCAGAGATTCCTATGTGGAAGTGGGAGAGAATAACAATGGATTTCATCACAAAACTACCCAAAACCTCAAACGGACATGACACAATCTGGGTCATTGTCGATCGCCTCACCAAATCCTCACATTTCATCCCTACCCAAGAGAAAGATAGTAAGGAAACCCTTACAAGATTGTACATAAAGGAAATAGTCTCCCAGCATGGAGTGCCAATATCTATCATCTCGGATCATGACAGTCATTTCACATTCAGATTCTGGAAATCATTACAAAGTGCTTTGGGTACTCAATTAGACATGAGTACGGCATATCATCTTGAAACTGATAGACAAAGTGAAAGAACCATCCAAACACTTGGAGACATGCTTTGAGCCTGTGTTATAGATTTTAGGAAAAGGATGGGAAAAACACTTACCATTAGTAGAATTTTCTTACAATAACAGCTACCATGCTAGTATTAAGGTAGCACCATTTGAGGCACTTTATGGTCAAAAGTGCAGATCACCTGTTTGTTGGGTTGAAGTTAGAGATGTTCAACTTATGGGACCAGAAATAATCCATGAAACCACCGAGAAGATAGTGCAAATTCGACAACGCTTGCAAGCTGCAAGAGATCGGCAGAGAAGTTAATCTAATGTAAGGCGAAAGCCTTTAAAATTTCAAGTTGGAGATCGTGTTATGTTGAAAGTATCACCTCGAAAAGGTGTCATTTGTTTTGGAAAGCAAGGAAAACTTAATCCCCGATACATTTGGACCATTCAAAATCCTTAAACGGATTGGCCCAGTGGCATAAAAACTTGAGCTTCCTGAAGAGCTCAGTAATGTCCACAATACTTTCTACATTTCAAATCTAAAGAAATGCTTATCTGACGAATCCCTTGTCATTCCAATTAAAGAGCTTCGACTCGATGACAAACTCAACTTTGTGGAAAAACCAGTGGAGATCATGAATCGAGAAGTCAAGCAACTAAAGCAAAGTCATATTCCTATAGTCAAAGTAAGATGGAACTCTAAAAGAGGACCAGAATTTATATGGGAACGCAAAGATCAAATTTGTGCCAAGTATCCACATCTGTTTTCAAACATCACTCTGGCATCCAACTAAATCTCGGGACGAGATTACTTTTAAGGGAGGGAGACTATAACAACACGTAATTTTCATCAATGTAATTATTCATCTATTAAATTAGATGCACTGTAATATCCATCAATTAAATTAGATGCACTTTATATACCACCTTTTTACAGGGAAATTTTTTGCTTTATCTCATTATGCAATGTAACTTGCATCTCTAAAGTAAACGAGCTCACGCAACCTATCAATGTCATCTCTATCTATGTTTATATCATGTAAACATCCTAATATGTCAAGTCTATATCCTAATATCATTTTTACCAAGTACATCATCAATTTAACATACTTTCAAAACGTTATATCAAAACAAGCATTAAATGTTAACGTTTATATCAAAACCCTAATTATATGTAATGTATACATATAAAATGAATGTATACACCTTTAAAGCATGTGTACAAGTATCATAGCACCACATTTGAATATCTTTTCCCTCCTGAATCAAGTTACAACTTTCTAAAATACAATGTACAAGTCAATAATGCAAGAAAGTCAAACTAGGTTATTTTACCTCCAAATTCATTTTGGTTTCTTACTACCACTTTAATACAAGGTACAAACACTTAATACATGACTTTTAAACCCTAAACCTAATCCTTAAATCATTCTAAAACCTAATCTAAAACCCTAAACCCTAACCCGAAATAAAATGAACCCGACACCCCTTTTACTTCATTTTTACCCATTTTAAGCAACCAAGCACCTCAAGCACCCCCCTTACATCACCATGACATCACCTAGCAACCACCCTAGCACCTTACAAGCACCTCCATCACCACCTTTAAGCTCCAAGGCTTCTAGATACCTCTTTGTCACCCCTTGGCAGCCGTGACCTCTCCACACCCTTCCACATCTCTTAGCTATTTTTCTAGCCCACAATACTCATCACCTAGCATTCCTTAGTCATCCCCCTACACCTTTGGTCCTTACTCCATATAAAACCTCGTATTTTAGGTCATGGTATGACATTATGTAATTTACAATTTATTTTTAGGGTTTTACGCGTTTGCTTTTAAACCGTAAACGTTAAGTTAAATCGCGTAAACTGAAAATGATCATTCAATATAAACGGGCATTAAACGATTAAATGTTTACATCAAGCAAGTGTTATATGATTATTATGAGGATAATTAATAACTTTGTTCATATTATTTTTATCGGCTACGTAAAATGCTTACGTTTCGTAATAAAATGCGTTTAGGCATACCCGGAAGTTCCAAAACCTAACTACGCCTAAACGAATACCCACGATTATACCCAATACTCAAAATAATCAAAAATTACATCTTATATATATATAGTGAAAGTAATAAAAGGAAATGGGAAGACAACCAAAGGAACACCAATAACAATAACCATAACTACAACAATAACCACAACAACAACTAGAACCGCAACCGAAACAACAATTATCCCCAGCAACAAAACAGGAGACAGGAACCTGTCAGGGCATATGCTGCAGCCTCAGCTGGAGGAAAGATTATGCTAGAAATTTACCAAAGTGCAATCGATGTAACTTACATCATCTTGGTCCTGGTGCTGAGAAGAGTTTTGTATCTTCTGCGTTTACGCCTTTTATTGATATTGCCCTAACCGCTTTGAACACTAATTATGAAATCGAATTAGCAGACGAAAAAGTTGTTAGCACCAATACCATTTTATGTAGTTGCACCTTAGTCTTATTAAATCATGTGTTCAAAATAGACTTGTTGCCAACCC
>BQNB010149041.1:2157-16220 GCA_026074375.1 Tanacetum coccineum | reverse complement strand
GTGAATGTTTAAGTGTCTATGAGTTCAAGAAGTGTTCAAGTGTATGTGTGAGAGTGTATTTATAGGCAAAGTGGGCTAGTTACTTCCCTTTGGTTCTTTCCTAACTAAAATGATTTAGCTTAGGTGGTTTAGGAGAGTTTTAGTTGCCTACACATGGTTTTGCCTAAACCAACTAAGTACAAACTCTTAATTACTATGTAAATGTACAAGATTTTGCTAGGACATGAAATCTTATGGTTTTTGGTGCTCCTCTCTTGCTAGCCGCGGCACAAAGAGGTCCAAGGGAGAAATGGGTTATTATCCCATGTGTAAAAGATCATTAGGAGACCATTAGTACCCATATTAATTACCAAGGAAATGTACATGTACTTTTAGGATCCTTAGTAAGACTTTTTAGTGTTTAGTAAATCACTTAGGGCGATTTGTATGGGTTCACTTGCCCAATTTCGGCAATCAAGTGATATCAACACAAGATTTTATTAAATTTTGTGTCTAGGCGTTTAATACGGGTATTGGTTTGAGTCTAGGTAAGTCTAGGTATTTCTGGGGTACGCCCCAAAGTATTTTATCGCGAATCGTAACCCTTTTTACGTGACCAATAAAATAAAATACGCAAAGTACGTAATTATCTTCTTAATAATTATTTCTTACTTGGTTGATGTAAACCTTAATTTATTTGGTGACCGTTTACATTCATTGATTATTTTTAGTCTACGCGGTTTAGCTTAAAAGTAAATATTAAAAGTAAACGCGTATCGGACTAAAATAAATAGTGATTATTAATAGAGTCGTACAATGACATGAAAATGAGAAATGTTACACTGCAACTGATGACAGTGCTAAAGAAGGTAACACACTCTTTATAATCGACTGATCCTGTATTTTTAATAAGTTTATCACCTGTTTCTTGCATGTACAAAACCTACTTAATTATTCTGAACACTATTTCAGGAAAGGGTGTGCCTGATTTTTGGCTAACTGCAATGAAGATCAATGAGATATTGGCAGAGGAGGTATGCTTCTGTTATAAGTCATATTCTTTATCTTTTTGTATCTTTTGTTCGCTGATCTTGAATTTCCTGCTGTGATCAGATCTCCGAACGAGATGAAGAAGCTCTTAAGTATCTAAAAGATATTAAGTGGTACCGGATGGATGACCCCAAGGGTTTCAAGCTTGAGTTCTTTTTTGATACCAATCTGTAGGATCCCGTTAACACTTCATAACATACAATCGATCACGAAATCGGAACTAGAAATGAGAAAGAGAGAGTTGTTCTGGAGAGAGAAACTAGAGAGAGGTTAGAGAGAAAAGAGAAAAGATATTTTTAGATATTTTGAACAACTTCAACAACTAACTTTTCTAAGTGGAAAAGTTCCTTATATACCCCGACACTTAAAAGTGACACGCGGGATATTTAACTAGGACCCGGGCTCGGGTTTTGCTTAGGATTAAACCCGAAACATATACAATATTAGATTAACTATCGAGCCCGATTCCGGATATTATCCTATTACAACATTAACTAATTAAAGACCGAAGCTCCATTGTAGAGTGACTGAACTTTCTTGTTCGACTCAATAAATTGAGGCTAACAATCTCCCTCGAAGTGAGGTCTTGAACACGGGAACGAGCTTCCTTTATTGACTCAATAAAATTGAGGCTAACAGGATACCTGGCTCAATTATCTGTGATCGTGACGGAAGATTCACTTCAAATTTCTGGAGATCATTTCAGAAAGCTTTGGGTACAGATACTAGTATGAGCACTGCGTATCATCCAGAAACTGACGGCCAGAGCGAGAGAACCATTTAAACTCTCGAGGACATGCTACGTGCTTTCGTGATCGATTTTGGCAAGGGCTGGGTTATGCATTTGCCATTGGCCGAGTTTTCATACAACAACAGTTATCACGCTAGCATAAAGGCCGCCCCTTATGAGGCACTGTAAATGTCGATCACCGGTGTGCTGGGCTGAGGTTGGGGAAGCCTAACTGACTGGCCCGGAATTAATCCAAGAAACAACGGAAAAGATCGTCCTGATCAAGCAAAGGATGCAAGCTGCACAGGATCGACAAAAGAGCTACGCTGATCGGAAACGAAAGCCGATGGAGTTCGAGATTGGGGACAGAGTTATGCTCAAGGTCTCGCCGTGGAAAGGGGTCGTACGGTTCGGTAAGCGGGGCAAGCTGAACCCGAGATATGTCAGACCTTTCAAGGTGTTAGCAAAAGTTGGGAAAGTTGCCTATAGGCTGGAACTTCCTCAAGAGTTGAGCAGAGTTCACCATACCTTCCATGTGTCTAATCTGAAGAAATGTTACGCTGACGAACCATTAGTCATGCCGTTAGAAGGAATTCATGTTGACGATAAGCTCCAGTTTGTGGAAGAGCCCGTTGAAATCATGGAACGGGAGATCAAACGATTGAAGCGAAGCCGGATACCATTGGTTAAGGTTCGCTGGAACTCTAGGCGGGGCCCTGAGTTCACCTGGGAACGTGAAGATTCGTTCAAACAAAAATACCCACAACTCTTCACAAACCGGGCTTCGTCATCCACTACAAGGTCTTAAGCTTTGAGGACAAAGCTCTTTTAACGGGTGGAGACTGTAACATTTCTCATTTTCATGTCATTGTACGACTCTATTAATGATCACTATTTATTTTAGTCCGATACGCGTTTACTTTTAATATTTACTTTTAAGCTAAATCGCGTAGACTAAAAATAATCAATGAATGTAAACGGTCATCAAATAAATTAAGGTTTACATCAACCAAGTAAGAAATAATTATTAAGAAGATAATTATGTACTTTGCGTATTTTATTTTTATTGGTCACGTAAAAGGGTTACGTTTCGCGATAAAATACATTTGGACGCACCCCGGAAATACCTAGACTTACCTAGACTCAAACCAATACCCACTTTGAAAACCTTAACACAAAAATTAAATAAATCTTGTGTTGATATCATTGGATTTTTCCGAAACTTAGCAAGAGAACCATAAACAAATCGTCCCATGTGGATTTCTAGCTAGCAAATCAAACTAATGATACTTAAGGGTACATGTACATCTCCTAAGTCATTAAAACATGTCCTAATGGTCTCCTACTAGTCCCTTACCCAATGGTTAATACTCACTTTGCTTCCCTTGCTCTTCTTAGTCGCGGTTAGCAAGGAAACAACACACCAAGTCATGAGATTTGCCTAATCTAACTCAATCTTGTACATCACCTAGGTATTTAATACATGTACTTAGTGGTTTAACACAATACCATGTGTAAGTAACTAGAGATCCCTAAAAACCACATATATGGCTCGTTTTCTAGTTAGTTTAGAATCAAGGGAATTTAACAAACTCACTTGCCTATAAATATACTCTTACACATACACTTAAACCTTTCTTAAACTCATAAACACTTAAACATTCACTCTCTCTTTGTGTTCGAGTCTCAAACCGCCAACAAACATCCACAAGGAGGTATACGCGCTACGGTTAGCGATTTACACGTCCACTCCCCAATCTCTCGAACTCTAGGACCTTTTGTAAGTCACAACAACCCTTTACGCTTCATGATATCTTTTCCTTTGATTTGTTAAGCATATGTCGCGTAACATGTAAAGGGTGCGTGCCTAATGTGGCGTATGATTTCATTGTATGGGCAAGGGCTCGTTAAAACGCATGAACAATGATGGGGAGGGACAAGCTAGTGATTCAAACGAAATCATTAACCTAGGCACGAAAATATAAAATAACTACACGTAAAACTTAAGTTGTAACAAAATTAAGGTGGCTTAGTAATACGCTTGCGACCCTAATGGACACTTGCATGTAGAACCCGACGTATACACAAGTTGAATACGCGGCATATTGTCACTAGGGCCTCCGAACAACCGTGTAAGTGGCTAAGGGAAGCAACGGGCCATGATGGACTCGTGTAATGTCCAAGGGTACTCGGCCCGGGCCCAACAGGCCCAACAAGCCTCGGGTAATAAGTTGGCAGCTCGTAAATAAGCTCCCCGAGCTTATTTAAGGGCTAAGGGTGCTTATTGTTTTCTCTTGAAGCCGAAAATACCTATAGGAAACTAGCCGAGCCCTTAATGGACTCGTAGCTTATCACCGTGAGCCCAACGCGAGCCCATGAGCTATAATAAGCTTAAACAGCTTATTTTTGAGCTTACGCGGCTCAATGAGCTTAATATGAACCTAAGAACCTTAAAGCGACCCTTGGAATGCTTCGTTAAGCCACAAACGTACCTAAGAGGGCCATCTAGCCCATTACCGAGTCCACGAAATAAGCCATACGCCACGAATAAGCTCCCACAGCTTATTCGAAAGCTTAAACAGCCTACAAGCCTTCTAAAAATCCTCGGAAGGTCATTGGACCCAAAAGAATTAAGTCCGAACCTCTAAAACCCTTATCGGGCCTTAACGGACCTAAGCCGGCCCAATAAGAAGCTTATCAGCTTATTTTGAATAAGCTGGAAAGTGACACAGATTATTGGGGCTTAATTCATGTTATAAAATGATATAGGAAAGCCTAAAGAACCTAAAAGGTATATCGGGCCAGCTATTGGGCTTACGGGCCCAATTAAGATCGAATTAAGACCACAATAAGCTCCCGAGCTTATTTTAAAGCTTAACGGACCCTACTGAGTTATTCACGGAAACATTTAGACTTATGAAAACTATAACGGACTCTAAAAAGCTAAACGGACCATTATCGGGCCCACGAAGGCACGTTAAGCCAAAATTAGCTCGATGAGCTTATTTAAAAAACCGTATCAACTTTTATAACCTAATGAACTAACCAAGAGAAATGGACATTTGTTGAAGTTTATTGGGGCTAATATGAACTTTCGCAAGTCAGGGGCTATAATGCAATTTCCGAAAAATAAGGGGTTAACTTTGTCCCTTCTTTTTTTTTCTCATTTTTCGAAATACAATAACTCCAGGGACTATTTTTGAAACATTGTAAAACTTAGGGATTGAAGTGTAACTATATAGACATAAATTACAACTTTGTAACTTGAAGGACCACTTATGAAATTTATGAAACTTGGGGGTTTAAATATAAGTAAATAAAGTATACTAATAAAACACATGCGGGCTAGTTTGTATTTATACTAGAAACTTATGGGTATGATACGCGAGAAAAAGTGAAATGAATAAAACACTTAACGAGTCGGTCGAATATTAGGATATTCGGACATTAAACGAGTTTATTTAACGACGAAATAAATAATGTATATTTATTAACAATGATTTTACGTTTCTCGAGAACCATCGAAATTATAAATACAATAATCTTGTGCGTCACCACACAAGTGATAACGGTATATATAAACTTAAAAATGGGATTTAGTTTATACAATGAGTCGTTAGCTTAAATGTGTATACTAGATCTTGACCGTACTTATATTAGGTACTTACGGTGTGATCCACTGCTTACTAGGATATTTGTTATCATTCAGAGAAATACGGCTAAGGTGAGTTCATAGTCCCATGCTTTACAAATTATTTAATGGATTCATCCTTGGGGTGATGATAACATGCTTTTGTTGATAAATGGACGCAAGTGTACATTTTATACCATGATTACGTGGTTGCCTAAGTTTTCCAAATACCCTTTATGTCCATGGATCATGAAATGCTTTAATTGCATATATGTGATTGGGCAATTAAATTGTGTGGCGCGAATGTTATGGATAGATCTATTAGGGATTGACAATTCACCGTTCGGAGTGACTAGATATCATATGGGAACGAACGCATACCATGTCGAATCTGGGATGTTGCGGGGTTAGCACATCATTCACGGACACTTGTTGGCAAATTTATATTTGCATCCATACATGTCGAGCTTCGGTGTAATCGAGCTTAGGAAACGAATTACTTTTTCGTGATGTATGCATTAGATGATTAATCATACACTTGGAAATCTTGCGGTTACAATTGATTACATAAACCTATGAATTCCACCAACAACATTTATGTTGGCGTTTTAAGCATGTTTTTCAGGTCATAAGGCAGAGTGCAATGATACATTGAGAGTCAAATAATGTAAGAGTCAAACACTTAAGAATTGGGGTCTTATTACACTTGGGGACAATTGATATAACTCGGAATCTTTATCTATATTGGTGATACGATTTGTAGCTTGTGCTTATGTAACAAACAAGTATTTTGTTAATCCAATGTATCTTTTTCAAACGACCCATTTAGTAGTCGTTCTTAGATCTTATTCTATTGATCCATAGAGTAACACCCTCGGATATTCAACATTCTACTGCATACTCAGATTTGAGGCTGTTACACTTTACTTGATTTTAACTTTTTCTACTCTTAAATATGCCTCTTCTACACTTCAATGCTTACACCCTTAAATTTTTTGTTTGAGCGAATTTTATAACTCACTTTCACGTCCTAAACGTAACACTTAAACACTTCCCATAATTCAAACCAAAATTCCATGCTACATATATGTCCTATGAACCTCTCATAGCTCTCCCAAAGCCATTACCCTTTTACAAATACCCTTTAGAAATTCATTAATCCAAAGTGTTCAGAATTCGTCCAGAATCTGACCCCGTAAAAGTATGACACCAGATGACCACTTTAGACCTCTTTACATACTTAGCAAAAATTCAGGGATCACACACAATACATACTTAGCAAAAATTTAGGGATCACACACAATATATAAACTAACTTCCACGTGATTTTGAGCCTCTAACTAGATGTCTAAGTATCTTTAGAAAAATCAAAACCAAAACTGAAATTCGTCACACGTTTACACACTGATTTTGTAAAGACCTTTTGACCCACTTTCCGACCATAAAAAATCATGAGACCAACTTTTCTGAAAAGTAGACTCTTTGAGGTTATCTCCAGTATGTTGTAAATTGTTAATTTGATAATTTATGATTAAGTTATGACCGTTACAAAACTGCCTAATTTTCTGTAGTGAATTAAACAACTAATTCGGGTACCTAGACCCTAGTGCTTGATCAAATCACCGAAACCTAATTGAACCAATGATCAAAACAATCATCATTTAAACTATAAAAACTCAGGAAAATTTAAAACCCTAATTTATTTTCCTGATTAAAACTAATCTCATACTTAGTATTACAAGATTAAAATAAGACTAGAATTAAACAATGACTTGAAATCCTTAACCCTAAAAAATTTCTTCCTATTTTTTTCTTTTGGACTCGGTCGAACAAACAATAGGGGTTTATGGATTTTATTTTTTTGTATTTATAGGCTCCTAAAGTATCCTAGGAATAAGCCTATTGAGAATTTGTTCCTAATACAAATTCTTTTTTTTTCTTTTCTTTTCTTTTTTTCACTTTTATTCGGCCGACTAGGCTTTATATACTATATATATAATATACTATATATTTTTTCTATTTTTATTCATTGTATAATTACTTGTATTCCTTAAATTTTTCATAAAAACTTAACTAATTTGACTATACTTTCTTGCTTAAAGAAATTCATAGACTTTTAAAAATAACTTTTAACTTTTATTTTCAACTTACTTTCCTAAAATATAACTTTTTTCATTTTCTTTAAAACTAACCACTGAAAATCTCAAACTATCTTAGATTACTAAACAAAAATACGTATTCGTAATTAATACTTACACATTTATACACGGAAATGCTCTTTTTCAATAATCATTTCTTCTCACTCAAAAGTGAACGAAATGAACTTTACCAATTTCACACTATTCCAATCTCATTGAGATGAATCACTCAATGGTTGATTACCAATAAACTCACATAACCCAATAAACTCCTATAAACACACAGAATCACATTACACCATATATTGCAACATGCAATAAAGTCAATACTAGGGATTTAACTAAACATACTCAAATCCATGTTTGTCTCACACCACCACTGTCGTCGATTTTTGACATGCAATACGATCTAATTATATTTTCTTAATCCTCTCATCAAATCTTACATATCCCACTAAAAATATTACACATGCAATAAGTATTTTGCTAGTTTTGATTTGGTCAAGTTTTTGAAGTTTTGATCTCAAAAGGGTGTTTATTGAGGTTAGATTAGTGTTATTGGCAAGTGGGTTTGTTGAAAAAGCATTGGTTTTGGTTGTTGGGTTGTGTTCGAACCACGAACCAAGGGGGAACCTAAACCGAGTTTTTGAGTTGATTTCTATTGTGTTAAGAGTGTTGTAAGTGTTCTATTTACATTCTCAAAGTTGTTAATTTGATGATATTGCGTGTTATATATTATGTGCTATAGGATTCAAATGCAGAAATATTTTAAAAGTTGTTGATTATTAATTGAAGTTTAATGATTTAGTAGAAATTTCTAGACTAGTTAAACAATTTTGATAGTGGGTTTAAGGCAAAATGTAATATTAAAGGGTTTTGCTTGGGCTATGTTTGACCAGAAAAGTTTTGACCGCATTGGTAGCGAGTTGAGAAATTTTTTGGAAAGTTATTTTTTTTAATAAAATGAAAAAGTGATTAGGAGTTCGACTTTAGCTAGTTTCAGCTAGGTGGCTTAATCGCGCAAATCTTTAATAACGAATGTTTTACGGCCAATTTAGATTTGGTAAATTTTGGTGTGAGCATTACGAAAGTTGACCTTTTGATGTCAAACTTGCATGTATTTTATGAATATGGTCTTTTATTTAAGAAAAGGGTTCGAATGTTAGTTAAGTAATACGAAATATGAGGTCTCGGATTATATTATCCTTACTTTCGGCAAGCCTTTCTAAAAATAGAAAAACTTGTGGCTAAACGTTGTGTTACTCGTTGGTGCATCAAAATAAAGTTTTGTGTCGCACTTGGAGATTGTTAGTATATAATTATTTATATACTAGTTATGAATTATATGGTTTATGTTCTCGTATTCACGTACCGCTATATGTAGTATATATAGGTCGCGGTTGAGGGCTGAAAGGTTTTTTGCTGTTTTGAGTCGTTTGATTGGATACTTTTTAAATATTACAAAGGTTTTGAGGGGTTTTTCATAGGCCTCGCTTTTCAAATCTTTTAATTGTTTTATAACCCGAGGGATACATGTTTGTTATTTATCGAACAATTGATTTAATTATGGTATGCTGACCCGATTATGAGAACGTTTCCGCATAAGTATGATATTTTCAAAAGTCCCTTATTTCATGAACCGTGAATTAACTTGTGAGGTGAACACTAATGCTTTAATAGATCTAATTAGGGGTTTGACAAAACCCGTAGGGTGTCTGAATCCTTGTGAACAACCCTGTCAAAACGGCGTTTCTATATTTAGGAAAGAAATAGGTATATGATAATTATACCTTGTTCTGGCAAATTGGAATATGAAAGGATATATGTGTGTTAACGTCGGTTGTCATGAGCTATTGCGTGAAAGAAAGGATGTTATGAATTGTATTCATTGCAATGTTTATCCCGAGAATAATTATGTATTCAAAGGTTTATTACTTATTGTATTATTTTTTAACTTATATGAATTCACTCAACAATTTTGTTTGACGTTTTAAACATGTACTAATCCCAGGTATCAAGGATGAAGTCAATGATGGGCGTAGAGTGTCGTAGTGTGATCATTTGGTAAAAGATACTTGTGTGATCCTTGTCTTCAAAAAATCAATGTCTTAATGTGTCTTAAAAAACATGTCTTTAATTTGAACAATTGTCTTCAAAATGTGGTAATGGTTGTGGTTATGATTCCTGTGGGGCCTAAAGTATTTTCTTTTAGAATATATATGGAACCTCATGTGCTTGATAAAAGTCTCATTTGGGTCGTTTTCTATTATCTTAGTGTATTGTGCTATTTAGTAACACCCATTGTAATTTTCGCTACGCAATCCAAAAATGGGGGTGTTATAAAGTGGTATCAAGAGCCTAAGGTTATAGAGAACTAGGTCGAGTCTTTTTAAAAACCTAAACTATAACGCTTCTACACGCACGCCAAGACTCCTCGTTGCCATTGGTTACATATAGAAAAAAAGTATGTTTATGCATGTGTTGTATGCATAAATTGTTATGTATTGATACATTTATGCATGTGTTGTTATTTTTTTTTTGCCAAAATAGCTTGTTATGTGATTTATATATATTATTATTATTATATATTGTTTGGAGTATATTTGAATATATATATTGATTCGAGGAATGCCACAAATTGTAAATTGTGTTTGTTGCGCCTTATGCAAAATATCTATTTTGGATATAGTATTTTATTGGACACTATTGAAATAAGTTTTATATGATATTTCTAGATTATCCATGGCACCAAATGTAATTTTCCTCGGGATCAGTGTGGTGATTTACTAATCCTGCTCCCGCTATTCTCGAGCCTGCCCTAGTCTATGAGAATGAGGAACCGGAAGAAGAAGAAGAGTTTAAAGAAGAAGAAGAGTTCGAAGAAGAAGAAGAGTTTGAGGAGGAAGAACCTCAAGAAGAAGAAGATGATATGGAAGTAGACATTGAGAAAGCATCATTTTCAGGTGAGCATCATGAGGATGTTAAGGCTAAAAGAAGTGGCTAGAAAGACCGTAGGAATGCATTTGGAGATCGCTCCTGAGTTTTGTTCGTGTTTGTTGCATGGATTCTTTTGAATGCTATTTGATTTTATTAGGTTCGTAAGTCATTTATGTCTTTGTATTGATGAGACCCTTTGTCATTAATACAAGACGCCGTGCGGTTTCTTTTGTTTTTTCGGTATTGTCATGACACATTGTGTCTTTTATATTTAGTTATGCATTTAGTGATTCTCTATTGTTGACACCATTGTGTTGTGATGATATCCATGATGTTACGCCTCGTGTTTCCGCCTTGGCGGGGTGTGACAGTAATGAAGTGCATTCTAGTGTGGATCAAGGAATGGCTGCAATGGAAAGGTTGGTTGAGAAGCTCGGTAATGTTAAAGAGAAAGCTGAGTGTAAGAAATTGAAGAAGGAACTTGAAGAAGCGAAGTTGAGCAACACATTCCTTCGTATGCAGAATGAACGAGTTGAGAGAGATCTCTATTGGACTAGAGTTCGAGCTCATGAGTTCTATCAAGAGATGATTCGTAAGGGATTTGTGTTTGAAGAAAGACCGAATGAAGCTATTGATGTTCCGATCGAAGATGTGAAGAGTTCATCGCCGAAAGAGTCGTGAAGAGAAATCATCTTAGTAGTCTAGTTTCATTTGTAGTTTCTTTTGTTGTGTAATCACTAAACTGAATCCTCAGTTAGTAGAACTAGTACTATTGGTTGTAACGATTTGTATCATTTTATGAAACAATGCAACTATGTATTAACTCTCTTGTGATGAAAAATGAATGACTATCTTTTGATTACTACTTGATGTGGTGGACTGTTGTTGTGATTGATCTGTCATTGTACCATGTTATGAATATATCATGTTATGAATGCTTATGAGATTGTTTTTCTATGTGATGTAACGGAATCATGCCTCCAAAGTCTGCACATATGACTCAAGCTGCTATGCGAAGAATGATTAAGGAAAGTGTTGATGCCGTTATTGCTGTTGACCAAGAAAGGCAAGCGAAGGTCAGGAATGATGTTAGTGGATCTGGGCCAGTGAGAGGTCAAAACATTGCACCAGCTATTCGTGAGTGCACTATTGATGGGTTTATAAAGTGCAATCCTACTGTTTTTTGTGGGATTGAAGGACTATTGAATTACGAAGATGGTTTGAGAAAACCGAGAGTGTTTTTGGAATCAGTGAATGTGCAGAGGGTAAGAAGGTAAGGTTTGCTGCTGCTACATTAGAAGGTCTGGCTTTAACTTGGTGGAAATCTAAGGTTGCAACATTGGGTTTGGAGAATGTGAACCAAATGCCTTGGACTGAAATGAAGCAATTAATGACTGCTGAGTTTTGCTCGATAGAAGAAATCCAACGTCTGGAGAATGAGTTATGGAACTTGAAGGTTAAGTAGTATGACATTGTTGCCTATACTCAAAGGTTCAATGAGCTTGCATTGATGTATCCAAGAATGGCTGAACCAGTAAGAGTGAAGGTTGATGCTTATATCCGAGGGTTAACAGATAACATCAAGGGTGAAGTGACATCGTCTAAGCCTGTAAATTTGAGCGAAGCTGTACGTATAGCTCACAAGTTGATAGAGCTGAAGTCGCAAGCTAGAAATGAAAGAATTCTGGAAGGAAAGAAGTGAAAGTGGGAGAATCACCAAGGTGGAAATAGTAGTGGTAAGGGCAATCAGAAGGATAACCCACGTCAAACTTTGCAGAATAACCAAAAGCAAGGTAACGCGCGAGCCATGGTTACCGCTCCTACTGATGGGAAACTTCCTTTGTGCGAACGTTGTTTTACTCGTCATGTTGGTCCGTGTACGATCAAATGTCACAAGTATGGAAAGGTTGGACACAAGTCAAGGTATTGTAAGGAGAAGAATGTTGCTACTGGTGCTAACGCTCAGCCCATCCCGACTTGTTATGATTGTGGTGAGTAAGGTCATACTAGGAACCGATGTCTGAAGAAGGTTAAGCCAGAAGAAGTTGGAGTAGTTCATGGTCGAGCTTATGCTATTAAGGACGCTGAGCCGAAGGGTCTGAATGTGGTTACTGGTACGTTTCTGCTAAATAACCGATATGCTTCTGTTTTATTTGATTCGGGTTCCGATAGGAGTTTTGTGAACACTAGATTTAGTTCATTGCTCGATATCAAACCGATTAAAATAGAGGATAGTTATGAGGTAGAGTTAGTTGACAGAAGGATAGCTAGTACGAACACTGTTTTGAAAGGTTGCACTTTGAGTTTAGTGAACCATGTTTTTGAAATCGATCTTATGCTGATTGAGCTTGGTATGTTTGACGTCATCATCGGTATGGATTGGCTTGTCAAGCACGATGTCGTTATTATCTGTGGCGTGAAAGTTGTTCGTATACCATATAGGGATAAGACGTTGATCGTCGAAGGTGACAAAGGTGTATCTAGATTGAAGGTTATTTCGTGTATCAAGGCCCGTAAGTATATCGAGCGAGGTTGTCATTTGTTTTTGGCACACGTTATGGAGAGCAAGTCCAAAGAGAAACGAATGGAAGACGTGCCTGTAATTCATAATTTTCCTAAGGTGTTTCCTGAGGAGTTTCTAGGACTACCACCGCCGAGGCAAGTAGAATTTCGAATTGATCTAGTACCGGGGGCTGCACCTGTTGCACGTGCACCGTATAGATTGGCACCGTCTGAGATGAAAGAGTTGTCGGTACAATTGCAAGAACTGTTGGAGAAAGGATTTATTCATCCAAGTTCATCACCGTGGGGAGCACCGGTTTTGTTTGTGAAAAAGAAAGATGGATCTTTTAGAATGTGTATAGATTATCGCGAGTTGAACAAGTTGACTATCAAGAATCGTTATCCTCTTCCGAGAATTGATGATTTATTTGATCAACTGCAAGGTTCGAGCGTGTATTCTAAGATCGATCTGCGATCAGGATATCACCAGTTACGCATTAAAGAGGAAGACATTCCGATTACTGCATTTAGAACTCGGTATGGTCACTTTGAGTTCCAAGTAATGCCGTTTGGATTGACTAATGCGCCTGCTGTGTTTATGGACTTGATGAACCGAGTATGCAAGCCATATCTTGATAAGTTCGTCATAGTGTTCATCGATGATATTTTGGTTTATTCTAAGGACGAAGAAGAGCGTGGGAAGCATTTAAAGATTATTCTAGAGCTGATGAAGAAAGAGAGATTATACGCCAAGTTTTCAAATTGTGATTTTTGGCTAGATTCGATACAATTTCTGGGTCACGTGATTGATCGTAGTGGTGTTCATGTTGATCCTGCAAAGATCGAAGCTATTAGAAGTTGGGCTGCACCGACGACGCCAACGGAGGTGAGGTAATTTCTTGGATTGGCTGGGTATTATAGGAGGTTTATTGAAGGTTTTTTTTGATTTCTAAGCCACTAACTAGGTTGACTCAGAAAAATAAGAAATACAAGTGGGGAGTAGAAGAGGAAGAAGCTTTTTAAACATTGAAACAAAAGTTATGTAGTGCACCGATTTTAGCATTGCCCGAAGGAACTAAAGATTTTGTGGTGTATT